>JAHDVE020008318.1:0-223746 GCA_022606495.2 Halesus radiatus
TTTGACATATACTCGTACGAAAAATGTTTAAAAATTTTACAACTGATTTACAATTAGATTAATTTGAAATTTTATATATTAGACATTGTGTTAATAGTCAATTAAACATTATTAACAATAAAATATATACTTTTAAATAGTTTTCCCCTAAATATATCTCCACATTAATAACTAAATTCATAATATTATTAATGTAAATTTTATTTTTTATGTCTTGCTGTTTTCTTGGTTTTATTTATATTAATAACATATTTTTTTAATTAAATACTTTATAAAGAATTTAAATATTATCAATTATTTTTATGTTTTTGATTAATATCTTACCTTTCATAACTTATTTTTTTACTCTTAGTTTGTTTGTAATTTGTTCTATTTGCGTATTATTTGTCGATACTTTTCATTATTTCTAGTATATCTTTTCACCCTGATGAGGGGAGTTTTGATTCTGAAACATGTAGATATTTATATATTAAAAACAGTGGTTTAAGCAAAGAAATTCTTATTATTTTATTAAATAAAAAAAGCTGTTTGCTCCCTTTTGTTAGTTATTCTAAGGTATTTGAAAAATATTTTTTAACTAATTCAGTAGCGAAAAAAGGTTGCGCGTCACTACTGTAACGTGATAAAACTTCATTACAAATAATTATCCATTGATTACTTTTACATTCGCATGAACTGAAACTCCGTTATGGAATGTCATGTTGTGCGACTCCGTAATTACCTACTTTTAATTAGATTTTTATGCATCCACCATTTACGATACTCGTCACCAACAATCATTATCCGTTCTTTTTTATCTTCTCTAGGTCATCCTATTCCCATCCTCATGATGTGAGTGATAAATTAACTTCCTATCAGTTACCCGGCTTCACACACACAACTGATGATGTGTTTTTACGTACTGAAGAAATATTGAATACAATAACCTTTGCATCCAACACTAACGAGGAACTTAAAATGTTTTTTCGGCAAATAATTTTATTTATTTGACGCTTTAGGAACAAAGATATTAACTAACTAACTAACTAACCATGACACCGTTTCCTCGCAGGGGTAGGCAGAGAGGGCGGACCACCAAACAACTCGATCTTGGCATACACTTCTTGCTTCATTCTCTTTCATACAACGCCTCATACATTTTCTTCTGTTATTCCGACTTACGACATGGCCGGACTCAAGTATTTGATTCATTCGATCGTGCCGTGTCTTCTTCGGACATCCCCGGCTTCTTCTTCCATTCACATTAGCGTCGTATGTTCTCCTTACACTCCTTTATTCGTTTATTTGCTCTACATACCTGAACCTTGTAAACGTCCCTTTCTTAATCTTGTTCACTACGATTACATCAGCCTTGCATTGTTTATGAATCTCAACATTTTTCACACGATCCTACATGGTTTTACCACACATTCGTCTCAGATCTCATTTCTACACCGTTCAGTCTACTTTCATTCTTCCTCTGTCAGTTCCATGCCTCACTGCCATACAAATCTCAACATTTTTCACACGATCCTACATGGTTTTACCACACATTCGTCTCAGAGATCTCATTTCTACACCGTTCAGTCTACTTTCATTCTTCCTCTGCCAGTTCCATGCCTCACTGCCATACATCAGGGTTGGTATATAGATATTTTTTTTATTTATTTTTTTTATTATAAATAAAATCTTTATTAATAATATTCTAAATACAGTTATTAATGTAAAAATAAATTTATAAACTAAGTTTTTTTTTAAATATATGATTTCTAATAACAATTAATTAACACTTTTTTATAAATTCTAAATTTCAAATTAATCTTATTGTAAACCAGTTATATCCATATGTACAAAAATGTTACCTTTATTTATGTCAAAAGAATGATTTGCATCCAAAATATAATTGACAAACTCAACAGTTAAACGTCGTGCGCAATCGTACTACCTCTAACAGTGCCAAATGCTCTTTCGTGCGATGAGAAAGTGTTTTCATTACACGGCAAACACTAGTAAAACGAAGAAACAACATTTCATTAATAAATACAAGGAAGTAACATAATTATTTACATGGTAATAACAAAAGTGTATTTAAATACAATTATTTATTTATTTTTTATTTAAATAATCCTTTAGTTTCCGTTTTTTTTAATTTAATACCTCCCTAATTGAGAAATTCTCGTGTCTAGGGAGGGAGTACTAATATGTATTGTTACACATTTAATAATTTCAACAGTACTACCATAAACTTGATGTTATGGTGTCTATACAATAATATTCATGAAAATATTCATTTACACGGCTGAGCTAATTGATCTTGGGTGTGTTGTTAATGCGTGCAAAAAAATAATAAAATCATGTCACGTTTTCTGCTTCATGCGATTTGTGCATTATTTTTTATGTGATTGCTGCACTTCCTGATGTTAAGTGGGACTATTACATTCCCTTTAAGAAACTCGATTAAAAAATATTATGCTATAAACGCACAAGTTTGTTTTAAATCACTTTAATTTCATATAATAACGACCGGTTTCGGAAGTACCCTTCCTTCGTCAGGAATATATTAAGACTAATATATAATAAATCCTGCTCTGACGAAGTAATTTCGAAACCGGTCGATTATTATATTAAATTGAAGTGGTTCAAAATGAATGTATGCGTTTATATTATAATTATGGAAAGCAACAAAGTAAATGCTTTTTACGAATATGAAAAATATTCACTTAGGTCAGCGAACGCCGATTGAACTGAATATATAAGTGATATTGTATAAAATTATAAACAGAATATATAAATCGTTATTGAAAAGTGAATTCATCTCATCAAAAACGCCCTATTTGGTTGGCGTCACTGATTTTTCGGCATCTGACGTCACACATATCTAGACGTTTGCGTGTAGTCTGATGTTGATTTTGTAGATTTTGTTTTGTTTTTTAAATATATATTTTTTGTGTGTTAATGAAGTTTATTCTAAACTTTAGTGACGCGAATCTCTATGTTTGGTAATATACATTAATGAATGATAATAAGAATTTAGATTTTTTTACCTCTCCATCATTATGCGAATCATATTTAATAGTGTCGTCAGTTGATATACAACTATAGAAAGACGTATTTTATACTTAATGGATTCAGAAACAGCGACGAAACTGTTGGCGTTACAAAAGTCACCCGTGCGCGCCTGGCCTAATACACCAGTAAAGTGAAATCAAGTGATAACTTTTATAATCTCCTGTTTCTATGAAATTCTTGGAAGTATTATTGGAAGGTGAGTATTTTGCTCCATAGGCTTCCTATGCGGAGGCGGAGAAGTGCTCAAAAAGAGTGCACTAGTCTAACAATTATTTCCGAAGCGATGCAGTTTAGCGGTTTAGCGGTTTAAAGGTTAGCGATGGGGATTATTTTATGTGATCCTTAATTTTATTGATCCCATTGAATTGCAGAATAGTGTACTATATAAACGGTATTCTTTCGATATTTGAACAGCAAAAGAAGTTGCAATAATTATTAATTGTTTTTGTGTTTATTCGCAGAAATCCATTTAATTTTTTTAAGCAGAACTTAATAATGACATTATTAAATTTGATTTACATTAAATTAAAAAAAAAAAAAGTTGCAATAAGTTACTGGAGCAGGTGGAAGCTAAGCATCTATGTAAGTTCCACTACAATGATGCCTGGAATAGCTATTTGAGAAGAAATTTAATATTAAATCAGAGTGTAGATCTAAAAGCGTGAAAAATTGAGAGTACAGTTGCTAATAATTTAGAATGATTGGTTGGGATTTCTAGTTTTAAAATAATATCTAAATTCTTTCCAGTACATAGAATATTTATTTGTTGTTAAGATTATAACGGTTTGTTCTACTCACGCCGTTCATTTTAGATATTAATAAAAGCATTCATGAACATTTTTAATGAAAGAAGAAGAAAACGATTGACTAGCTTATAGATCTCTTGGAGGCTAACTTCAGTCTTCGTTCGACAGCACCGCAGCACAGGCTGTTCCACAGCACAACAACCGTTTCGAAGCAACCGTGGACATTTAAAGAAGACCTTCATATCAGTATGTGGTATTTCGGCTATAGTTTGGTTGCTTTATCGTAAATTCGTTATGCGCCCATTTAAATTTAGATACGATCTTTAGTTTTAAAGTCACATTAATATATTTTATAACTACCTAGATTATCGTTTAGACCTCATTTTGATAATTAACTATTTACCAATTTATCTTGAAGATCGGTACATAGCTGTAGATATATTAATTAAATAAGAGTCTTAAAAACTGTTAATGTAACTTTCGTTACCCAATCACACTCTATACCATAAAACATTGCTTCACTGAATCATTCTTTTATTTTAATCTTAAGTAAGTAAAACGCGGTTACAATTGTGTTTAATTGGTACAACTCCATTTAATTTATTTTTAAATACAATTTTAAGGATATAATTTAATAATGATATTATTAAATTTTGCATATTTTCAGTTTTTAATTACCGTTACAGCTGTTTCGGCGTTCAATGCCATTTTCAAACAGTAAATATATTTCCCTATACTATGCTGGTGGCATTGATATATTAATGTCACCTCCTTTGCATTTCGTCCCGTATCGTTATTTAATGCAAGCAAAGACGTGAGGCAAAATATCATCCTGAAGGAGGTACTGCTGAGAAGAAGGACTGAGTATGGCTAATGCAGCCATTATGTAATTCAGAATAATCGAAGCAACAACTTTGTGAAACGGTGACTCGTGCATAGAATAAATGCCAAAGATACTATTTACTTGAACTCCCCAGCTATTGAATCGCTATATTTGAGAGTAGTTAAAGATATTCCTCTCCTATCCATTCGAAGATCTACATCGCTGCAGTGCTTCAAGAAGTTCTGCAGCGAATGGTTGCTGACTGCAGTCAGCCGCACAACGTAAAACTTAATAAATACTTAAATGGTAAGAGCTTACGTAAGATATATTACTTTAAATTTATCTGATGTCTAGAGGCACTGCTAAAAGCCAGCTGTACTTCGGGCTCCTTTTTGTCAGTTGCTAAAATTATTAAAATATGTAAAAATAAACTAAAAATGTACAATAACTTGTTGACAAACGGATGTTATCATTATTATTAATATTATTATACGAGAGTATTACACTTTAGACACATGCACGACTATTGTGATTTGCGAATCCTCTTGAGGAAGGTGGTTGGTAGTTTCCCAATGGAGTTGTCGTCGCTCCGAGCGACTAGAATATTGTACTTGTTTGGAAGCGACAGGTGGAGGTATCAAAGCGAGGACATGTTGTCCATTCTGCTATTGAAGTGAAAAGAGAGCACGTCCCTGTGTGCGTACGATTTTAATAGGGCGCCGGCAACATTATTTGCAAGTGTTGTGAAATAATTGAAATTTGTGGTGTAATTTTTACTTGTTTACGGTGAAATATAGACTTTTGGCTCGCTTGGTATTGCATTTTGTGGTGCAATCTTGAATTGGTTATTTACACGTGTTGTGCAACAATTTATATTTGGTTATAAAGAAATATGTTTTATCTGTTTAAATTGATTCACTCTAGATACGTTTAATACAGACAATATTTTTATCTAACCAGTAATAATAACCCATCTGGGTTGAGAACTTCACGATATCATTTAATCCATCCATGAGTCCAAGATTTTCACGCTTAGGGCAGATAGAGGACTTACCGGTCCTTCGAGCCTAAGGTAATGAATCGTGGACTTTGTGGATAGACTTTTTGTCGCTGACTAGAACAGTGGACCAAAATGCAATACGAATGATCACCGTAATATTATATAACACTATTATATGAATGCTTCGAATCTGTTTTGGACGAATAACATACTACTAGTATTCAAACGTCGCACAGTTCGGACCGTGCAATTAGGTTACCTTGGCAGTATTAGGTCAGGGAGCTGTCACTCTGTCACTCTGCTCCGAGATAGCAGAAGTGATACAGGCAGAGCTGGAGCAAGTTTGTGACATTCAGATCATAAAAATTCAAATCGAAAAACTGTGAAAATAGCTTCCCAGTACCCCACGATTCTAGTTAAAAGTTCGTCATGCATCATGTTTGATTTTTGTTCTCGAACACACATCATCGATCACACGTCATGATTCGCACACATCTATCAATGAAATCCATAAAATAGGTTTACATGAAATCGGGCGAAAATATGTGCATGTTTTTTTTTTGGAAATTAAATAAATAAACCTATTAAAAACCCCGGTAAAAGAGTATTTGACTTGTTAGCGCACTTGAAGTGAAACAACACAAAACTGCGCTATATAAATGCTTTGTTATTATTATTATTATCATTAAACGTGTAATGGTCTAACCATCATCCTTTTCTTTTAATAGAACCCTGGAAAATATTTTTTTTATATGCATAACTTTCATGCTAGAAAAGCTTAAGGGAGCGACATCTATCGACTTGTGGAGAGTTTGATTACAGTGAATTATAATCCAATAATTTTGATTCATAAAACATATTGCAATGAAAAACACACTAGATGGTCGATGTATCTTGACAATATAGAGCAGACATATAATAATACTATACATTGTACGACAGGATTTTCACCAAATGAGATAGCGTTTGGAAAACCACCGAAATATAGTTTAGATAAATACATGAGTAAGAGCGTCATACCTAAAATAGCGATAGATGACATTAGATCAGCTGTACGGAGAAATCTTGTCAGCAGTGCCGCAAAGAGACAACAGTTTTACAACATAAACAAAAGATTCGTGATTTATGAGATCGGCACTTTAGTAAAACTAAAGAAGAATACGCAATCGAACTTATTAAAGAAAGAAATAAAAAATTTCGCACTATTATACGAAGGGCCCTACGTTATCGCTGCAGTACCGTATAGTAATACCTACACACTAGTGGATCCTAAAACGCGGGAGATTAGGGGAGATTATAGTGCCATTCATTTAGCGAGATACTACATGAACGAGACGAAAACAAAGGGAGTGGAAATTACCGACATGGATTGAGATAGAAAGTTAAAATTTAGGGAAATACGATGTTCAGTTATACTGTATTTAGAAAATAAGGAAATGTTAGATTAGAGATTGAAAAAAAAAAAAAATTCTTTGTTTAGGTAAGAAAAGTTTTGTTATGTTATATTATCTTGATAAATTGTCTGGTTGAGATTAAAGTTTTAGGGGTATTCATTTGCACCAATTCGTTAGGGATTTTAAAATTATATTGTGTTCGTAATAATTCAACGTTGAGGAAAGGAAGTGTGATTAGGGATCAAAATCTTGTGTTGAAAATTGTTTAGGGGAGAAATCATGTTCAATTCATATTTTAGGTTATAGGATGTTTTGTAATAATGAATAAGAGATAGACTTAACATAGTATAATAGCATAGTTACTTAAAGAAAGCGAGATGAAGGAAAGATTTGTTTGAAGCGAAGGTACGAGGAAGAAATGGGTATATTAAGGATTGTGATTGCGTGACAAGATATGAACTTATAGTTTAATTAATTGAGGATTATTTGAAAACTATTGTATTACTTGTTAAGGCAGATGTGTGTGTGAAAAAAAAAAAATAAAAAATGAAAAAAAAAAAGAAAAAAAACCCGCGGAATCAACACAATCCTTTTAATAAACCATAAAATGAGGGACCTACGTCACATTGGAAGGGGGTCATCTTATCACGCGTGCTTGGGGCGTGATCATTTTTCCAAAAAAAAAATTAGTTTTGATAAAGCTTCAGAGAAAGGACTTTCCATCTTACATACCGATAATAGGTGTGGGCTTTAAGAATCACGCGGAAAAGAAAATTGAAAAAAAAAATGGAAATAAACTTATTTTAAAGGTTGTGCTGACGCAGTTAATAATGAAAGACAGGAAAAGACTGACTGGGAATTTATTTATTTTCACAAATAAATAAAATGCTGAAACAGTGATAGGGAGCGTTTCGATCAATTTTCTTACGATGGACAGACATGAATAGCGGAAAATCTTTGCAGACGTAACTATGCTCTGAGGGGGGAGATATTCTGTGGAATATGAAATTGTACCGACTTACAGTAGCTTATCAATTAAGGATAGTTTAGTCTTATTTATTTGCTACGGAGGTTGGGAGATGAAAACGGATTATAAAAGGAGGGGGGAGGAATTTTCCCTAGAGTTTGTTCCAATTTTAGTTGCTAACCTTAGGAATAGGTTATCCACTATAACCGCAACAAGAGGGGGGCTGTAATGGTCTAACCATCATCATTTTCTTTTAATAGAGCCCTGGAAAATATTTTCTTTTATATGCATAACTTTCATGCTAGAAAAGCTTAAGGGAGCGACATCTATCGACTTGTGGAGAGTTTGATTACAGTGAATTATAATCCAATAATTTTGATTCATAAAACTCGTTGCAACATAAAACCACGAGATGGCAGTGAGAAGAAGGTGTTCCCTCTTATAAATAAACATCACAGGATTGGGTGAAATCAACGAAAAGTTACCAATCAAACGAGCGTTCTACATAAACAACAATTAGTGGTGACAGGACAAAGGAAATATTAATTATTTATGTGAATCGAAAGGGTTCAGATCAACGGCCTATAATATAAACATTTCACTAGCGGTCGAACAGGACGAGAAGAGGTCGTGAACTTTAAAGGAAACAATGGGAAATGCAGAGATGAATAACCATTGAAAATGGAAGTAGAAAGAAAAAAATAATATGCAAAATGTTAATTACAAATAAAAAAACTACAAAGAAATGATTTATCTTGCACGGGGAAAGGCGTGTTTGCATTAGAATTTAGACAGAGAGGCGTGTCATGTAAGGTTAAGCGGAAAAACAACGAATTAGAGAAAATAATTCAGAGAACAATAGCTTCAACAGATGAAAAAAGGGAAGAAACAAGAATTATACAGTATGGAAACTTCGGCAAACTTAAGAGGCGATTTAGGCGAGACTAATGTGAAATAGAAGTACAATTTTCTAATTTCAGGAACGTAGATACTTACAAGGGAGTGAAACTAGGCTGATTTTAGGTGATAAAAGGTATTAATTGAGTAGATTCGGGACATCAGATATTATGAAAATGTAGATGAGAAATGTATCAATCAATTATAAAATTTAAACTGAAGGAATTCAATAGAAATATTGAGATATATGGACTACTACTTTGAATATAGTTCGATACATTTAGGTAAAATTTTGAGGTTGTCAATGACTAATGTAAACAAGGCGACAAGAATTGTTTATCCAAGCGATCAGATGAAAATGAAACTCGGGCAATAAAGAGATAAACGAACAATTAAAAATATACAGGGAAGATAGGAATATTTATTTAAGGAAAAGTAATAAAAAATAATGGGTTTTCGATTAACTCTGATTTATATCGGTTTTTTTACAAAAGTAATGATTATTACCCATAGTAAACAATAATCTAATGTGATATTGAGTTAGAGTGAATGGAGAAAGGGGAGTGGCCAGGAAAGAAGTGAACGAACTCATATCTACCAGGTTTGGGGTAGGTAAATCGCAGGTAAAAACGCCAATAAATTAATACATAAAATTATTAAAGGTAGTGAAAAATCAATTAAGGATGATATCAATCGACCCGGATGAAAGTATAAGCAGACGACAGGTACATGCAAAAGGTGTAATACAGTTAGACCAGGAAGAAGCAGTGCAACACATTGAAAAATCATTCTGGAAAGGTATATTTATTAACTCAGGCAGGTGAGGTGGGGAAGAAATTATAAAGTGTTTACACCAATATTAGGATCAATTGAGAATTGCACGAAAATATGCGTTAATCGAATATTCACATGTTAGATCAGAGAAAAACCATGTTACCATCGGAAAATTCATAAATAAAAAGATATCGCATATCAAGATAACCAGGGACTAAGGGAATTTCTAAAATTGAACGATGTGAAGAAGGCGCTTCTTTAAATAAAATTCAATAATGACATAGTGGCTATGATTACGAGATACCCGAGTTCATAGGCGACCAAAGAATAAGCGATAGATAATATTTTCAGAAAAAAAAAAACATGAATCGAAATTTCCAATTCTATAATAAGGAACAGCAGGGCGATCTAGAGGAATGAACTAAATTCGATCCTGGCCGGAGTGAGGAAAAGTGATGGATTCAGAGGCGGGCCAGATTTTATCTAAATATTTACATTGAAGAATTACAGTCGAAATTAGTATTACTTACATATAGGTTTACGAGTTAATAGAGAACATAATTTAATGTAGGTATGGAATGGAGTTAAATCCTTTTGATTCTAAGCTAGGTATATAAGGCAATGTAATGAGGGAATATGGATTTAGTCGCGAATACGTCGGGCGAGAAAAAATTAAATTACGTGCTGGCCGATTTTAAGTAATTGTTTTGTTTTTGGACTTAGGAAGTTTCATTTGATTTGTTTCTTACAATTAAATAAAGTTTTAAATAAATTCTTTTAAATAGTTGTTGGATTGATTCAACAATAGTTTGATTAAATTCAATAATAGTTTGATAAATATTGAAGTTTCTAAAATTCATTATAATTAAGTTGATACTAAAAATTACTTCTGTGAATTAATTAAAATTGGTGGTTTTAAGTGAAATTATAATAATCGAAAGTGTTTATAAATAAAGTGTTTGAATCGAAGTCTTCTAAAATTCATTATATTTAAGTGAAGTGATATAAAAAAAGTGACCCAGTCAATAAAGTGTTTTGTGTTCGAATTAATATTGTATTAAAATAAATTCTCTTGTTGATCTAATACAATAATAGTTTCATAAATAGTGAAATTTCCTAAAAATTAATAATACTTAAATTACGTTAAAGATTCTAAAAGTTGTAATTAAATTAATTTTCTCAAAACTGTTAGAGCAATGTGATAATAATAATAATTTAATAAATATTGAAAATTTCTAAAAATTAATAAAGTTATTTGTTTAAAGATTTTTTAAAATTAGCTTCTGTGAATTAATTAAAATTGTTTAAATGAAATGTGATTTAATTCATATTTTGTGTTGAACTAAATTCATTACGAGTTTAAGAAAATTAAATATAATTGCGTTTAAAATAATTTAGTGAAAGTTTAAAAACAGCTGAGTCTTAGTTTCATATAATTCATTTTTAATACCTAGCGTGGGATTAATTTCGTCAAAGAAAAATAATAAAGCTCTAAAATATTACCAAGCGTTCGGTTTACGGATTTAATTAATAGTTAGTAAAGAGAATTACGTGAGTACAAAGAATAAAATAGGAAAATAAAACAACAAAAATTTAAATATTGTTTAATAATATCCGGATTGAGAGATCATTAAATTTGAAGAAATAGTACAAATCGGTAGATCACGAATTGAAATTAGGAAACACTAGATTGTATTAAGTAAATATTTCTAACTTAGATTAAACATTCCAGGCAGGGAAGTTCAATATTTTCTGAATCTTCATATTGGCGTGTATAACCCGTCTGGAAAAATTATGAATTTGTCGGAATTCAGGTGAGTCAAATTAATATACAAGTTTTCAGGATCCCAGGGAAGGCGAGGATGGAGATATGAATTATATTTCTAATGACTTATAAGTACATGTATTGTATGTGTGTATATGTAAATATGTAAATATGTATATATATATATATTTATATTTACTGTTTAATATATAGGTCAATACTATACGACCGTTATCTATCATGAGTGAATGTTTTGTATACGTGATCAAAGCCGTTCTAATCAAATATTTGAGTTCAAATACATTTTATGATACCCAGCGGGTACATCTTCCTTTATGAGATATTTTACGATAAATCTTTCCTTTCGCATTGAATTATAATTAAACTAGTACTATAGATAATTCAATTGTCTCACTCATTACCAGCACTTGACTTTTAAATATTCAAAAATACCTAATTTTTCCATAAATACATTTAAGTATTTATAAAAATTTCCGGCAGATACCTACCTGTATAATTGTCTTTATCGAGTTAATTCATAGTCAACAACTTCAGAACATCTTTTATAGGTATTTCACTGTGTAGTGAAATAACTTCGGCTAAAGACTTGGCCTTTACTAAGAGTATGTATGTGTGTATGGGTATATATATAAAGAAAGTGTATAATGTATCTATCAAATCTATATGGCCGTTATTTATTTTATGTTTATTTATATACAATGTTTAATATGTATATATATATAAAACCAATTATTATATTTATGTATATCTCCTATAAAAACAATTTATTTTATTAATATATACATTTTCCTAACATATAAATTCAAAAACTAACGTTACTAAAATTACCAACAACCCAAACGATTTTTATTAATTCAAAGATCGTTATCATTCTAAAACAAACCAATGAATCCTAATTGTTATGCTTCCTGACGGGGGGTCTCTGACACTTAATAACTGTCGCATATCTCAATGACACACTTCCTCGACTGTTATTAAAACTAGGTCAACATTCCAAACCACACCTTCTTTTATCAAAGTATGTAGATACGTATAAGTATGTATATATATATTCGAATTTCAGTACATCTTACGAAGAATAAGTACTTTAACAAACGTCGACATTTAATTGAAAAATAACTATCATCTTTTGCGATGGACTATCATCTTTTAGAAATCACGTATTTGTAGTTTGCGTACATAAATATTTTTATAGCGCCATTTTCATAGAAAGATTCAATTCAAAGGCGCTCCACACCCGTTCGAACATATTGATGAATTCAACAGAACAAACAAAAACCCACATTACTGGAAATATCAAAATAAGCATAATCATTCGTCGACAATACGTTCCCAAGTTATGTTATAAAATTAATTTTATCTTCGACTTAGGTTTTCAAGGTTCAGGCCTTGCAAATTTTGGGCTTTGGAGTCCTACCTTTTCTCCAAACAAAAATCAATCTACAGTTAAATTCAAAATACATGAGATAGCAGGGTCTCATTAAACCAACCTGTCAACCAAACCAAAAAGTAATATATCATGTATATTGTATTATCACTTTTACGTATATTCTTATGTAATATGTCTGAATATCTGGCACAGATTCACGACCTCAGATCCACAATTTTCTGGGAAAACTGGAGTATTGTGGATTATAAAAACTCGTATTGTTTACATATATTTATAATTTGTACCTATCGATTGGGCAGAAATAATTGCTGATTTAAGCATGGTTATCTCTGAACTCTTGATGCGGGGGACGGCCTTTCAACCCGGACTTTGCAAAAATTCGCAAGTATATAATGTTGTTTGACGAGGGGACGGATCCGGTTTGATCTCCTTTAAATGTAACTGTCTGGAGGACGGGAATTCGGAGGGTCTCGGACCCATGGATAAGGAAGGTGCTCTTTCCGTCGCGGTACAGGGGATGACCAATAGCGCACGAACTGAAAATTGAAGAGGTTACGTATACCGTTTGGTCAGGCTGTACGTCTGTGAAGAGAGTTACTGACCGGAAACGTGGTCATCTGAGTACTTTAGGGGTTGGTCTGGAGCCGAATTGCAGCAAAACAAACCGTATTCGATCTCTCGTCATAACAAAAGCTGTGTAAACTAAAACCTAATCATGTAATTTTCCCAAATTTAGGAGAGGATGGAGATGGCGCCAAAACAAGTAAAACTGTTCCTTTTAACCATGAAATTCATTGAAACTAACCCATGTAGAATAACACTTAGTACGATGAGGAAAGGCGATAATACTGTGATCATTACATTTATGTATACCAAATTTGAAATTGAAACTACGTCGTATTATATAGATCAGGAATAGTGCAATTAGTATAGCCCAAAAGCTAAGTTTTCCCATTAAAACTCACGATAGAAGAAAAATAGAAAATTTAGGGGTAAAGTTAGGAAAATGCTAGTCTTCCTATAGGAAATTAACGTAGATTGTATAGTAGGATAATAATAGAGAGTTCAGAACATTAAAGTCTAAGATAGGAATGTTAGGAATACGAATTCTGTCAATGGTATGCGAGAGTCTGCCTACGCTACAAAGACTAGGGGTTACCACAAATAAGGCCTTGTTTTTCCAATAGTCTGAAACAAAAAACAACACAACGTAGACTCCGTAAAAGCTTGGGAAATTGACCACATTGGAGTGCAAAATTTCCGTGAAAATCATGAAAATCGGAAACACTCGAATGTTAGCATAGGGCTAGACGTTACACGCTGG
Source organism: Halesus radiatus (assembly GCA_022606495.2). NCBI lineage: Eukaryota > Metazoa > Arthropoda > Insecta > Trichoptera > Limnephilidae > Halesus > Halesus radiatus. The sequence goes on from JAHDVE020008318.1 coordinate 14,150, forward strand.
CCAAGGAGGAGAAAAAACCTCAAATTGAAAGGAAAACTACAAAGAGTTTTCCAATCACATTAGTTAGGAAAATTTAAGGCAGCAGTAGAGGAGTCATCTTAAATCGGTGGCGCGAACGGAAGTCTATTGCTAAATTAAATCATAAACGAAGGAAGGACGGGCCATCACATCTTTAAAGCCTAGTGGGGGGGGGGGGCATCTCACTCTTGTGTTGGATTCTTTGTGATAACACTGATAGCTTGTGGAGGTCATCTTCGGGAAGTTTGGCTTTTGTTATTTTAAAAAGGAGATATTAAAAAAACTTAATTTTACGTGCATCGGCATATCGTATTATTTATGGCATGAGGTCAGGTTTTAGACTGTTTACTTATCGCAATCATGTTATTTCATACAAGTCATCAGAATAATTCCTATTTTTTAAATAAATAATGGAACAATTGTTTTCCCTTATAAGCGATTTCCAATAATAATTAGATATATGTTTCTCGATCAGTTTTTGTGAAAGAATCGAATTGATATTCGGTTCGTTAGAGCTTGTTGAATGTTACCAACCGTGGTATGGTGGCGGCGTTATAAACAACAGCAGACAACAGCACGCGGAGCGCCGGCTGTTTCCTGCTTCTTTTTTTTGTATGAATACCGCACAAGAGTCTCAAAATGCTCCCATCCGTCTGGAGCCAGTGAGACTATGGCATTCCCGATTGGGGAATGTTGTGAGGCTCAAGGTATTGGGGAGATGAAGGAGAAGGGGGGAGGAAGGTGGGGAAAAGGGGAAATACCCGGCTATTCAGATGTGGTCACCAAACACGGCTAAAGGTCATTTCGAGCAACGTTTCAATTCTGAATGGTGGTCTTTCCCCAGGGCGATACTGAGAGTATCTTCCACTCTGGAACGTGCGCAAATATACTATACATTATTTTTAAATGAATTAATTGAGAAACAAATTAATTAAATAAAAATTACTTGCGCACGCCGGGATTTGAACCCGCGACCTTCAGATTCGTAGTCGAGAGCCTTACCCCTCGACGATGGAGGCCGTCGCTTCTCCTTACGATACTTCAATAGTTTATTTTCTATTGACCTATCACTTCTCATTTTAATCAATGGTTATTAGCAAGAATATAGTTATTTTGGGAGCATCTTTTCTATTTGAAGTTTTAGTCGGTGTCGCCAAAAAATACAATTTCATTTGAGTTAATATCGTTATTAAATACACAAAATATTTCTGTCAAAAATTATGATTATTTAGATTCGGAGGTCGGCTTATTGCTAAGACATTCAAAGTGCTGGTATTTGGAAGTATCCATATTCCGAAATACCCTCCCTAGATTTGTGGCTTCTGCAATAGTGATACGAATTGTACCCGGAAGTATCATAAAACTCACAAGTTCCGAACAAATTGCAGTTTCGTAAAGCTTAAGTAAAGTACATCAATGTGATTCAAACGGGTTTTGAATAAGCATGAGCCAGTCCCAGGACTTGTCTATTGACAATGCTTAGTTTACTCATTTCAAATTACCTCGCATTTTGCGTTTGAAACCATTCAGGTAAGTTACTTATTTAAAAAAATATATATGTATGCCCCCCCCCCTCACATTACTCGCATGTTGTGTTCGATAGTCCTGTCTCAATGTAGGCAATGCCTGAATTAAGCATCCGAATGGATAAAGTATTTTTTTTTTTAAATTACAAAAGTCTTAAAGAAAGAAAAAGGGATAATGTAACTCTTTGCCTCATGTAACTCTGATAGAGCGAAACCTTTTCCGCACAACAAGAACACAACATTTTTTTTCCAAGTTGTACCCTGTTTGTAAGTTTAAATGGACTTTGACCATTGTTGACCGCTTTTAAAAATGCATTATCTCAGCCCCGGGGTCAGGAAATTGGTATTTTTGAACATAGATAACAAGCTTGCCATTTATGCAAATATTTGGTACATGAAGGTGATCAAAAAATACTTTAAAAATAAGTAGGTATTTAACCCTTTGGATGCCAGTAACCGATTAATCGTTGTGCTAGAAATATGTAAGAACTGCAGACAGTGAAAATTGTGACCAGAAATGAAAAGGCGGGGACATGTGATTGATCTATACCAGAGGTACCCAAACTTTTTTGTGTCGTAGACCCCTTGCCATATTTTTCGGTTTTTGGTAGACCCCCTACTTACCTGATATTGATTTTTCTTAAATTTCTAACTGTAGTGAAGTTTAGTGTTAAAAACTTAAAGTAAAAACAAATATTAAGTTTTATACATTTATTAATTGAATTTAAATTAAAACTATTCAAAATAAAATTTTGTATCTGTTATATAAAATAAACGAAACATAAAATAAACATAAAATAAACTAAGCAATAAATAATTTTTTTTAGTGGGAAGGATGAACCTGATGCTTTAATAATAAATTATCAACATTTGGCGTCAATTTTGTCAGGTTTAATCTTAAATCTCCTCGGCCAATGATGTCCAGTCTGTTTCTTTTTTTCGTTAGGAGATTGGTAACAGCACTGAACCCCCTTTCCACTAGGTACGACGATGGAAAGGAAATTAAAACATGTATGTTAACAATTAAATACATACGTAATATGTACGTACAGTTGTCTTTTTTTAGATTTTTCCGAAAACCTTCCATAATCCGAACTTTTCAGTAATCCGAACATCGAACATTACGGAGTAATTATAATTATATAATACTGTAATTATAATACAGATTGCTAAAACTTTGAAAAATAAACTATTGTGGAGTACTCGTGTAATTTTGCATGATTTGAATATTAAACTACAAATAACTGAAGTCATGATTGGCGTAATTTATCTATCTTTGCTAAGTACGAGTACAAAACTAAAATTTAATAAAAAATAATGTACTTACCTTTCTCCGGCACTCTCAAATAAAATAACTCTGATTCACTATAATTTGTGTGATAAACTACCAGTTTATATATTTTTAAATATTTTCTTAGCACTTTCCTTTTCAAGATTCAGGAAACGAATAGACGTATTTGTCTCACATTCGTATTTAAAGAGTGACAAATTGAACAAGTCAGTTCGCGAAACTCTGAAACAAAAATTGACAAGATTTTTACTGCGCGTATGCTTGTAATAAGATAATACTGGGATATCATTATGTGTAGGTTTTTACAAGTTAAAAATGTATTGCGATCACAAAGCGAATGCCCACATCCTACAACTTACACAATTTTATAAACATATATAATAATTTTTTTACTTCATAGGTACTTTTATAAATAATGTACATGTCTTTATATTATAAGATAGTATAATGTAAGTAAATAGGTACTATCAGTGTATGTTGAGATCCACTATCGTGGACCCCCATTTTCATTTCATGGACCCCCAAATTTTTTTTTCGCTGACGTAGACCCCTTGCAGGTTGTCATAGACCCCTGGGGGTCGATATAGACCACTTTGGGAATCACTGATCTATACGATATATAATAAAACTTTAATGGTTTCATTCAAAATCGAATCAGATGCCTGACTTTCAAACAATAATGTTCACGTGACGTAGAATGAAACAGTTTTACTATCGTTTCTTTACCGTCAATGAAATAGGATACTCTCTGACGGTCCGGTAGGGAATCGACATATAGACCTCATGCGTGATACCGACAGGGCACTTCCCCATACATTTCAATGGGCACTAGCTCACGACTCGGGAGGGAAGGGGGAGGGGCGCGACGTACTTCTGTTATACCACAAGCGGGACAATAATTCAGTAGCTTCTCGGTAAACACGCATCCAGTAAATCTATGCACCGCGTTTCGATCGTTTACGCGCCATTTATCCTTTAAGTTCAAACATGGAGAGGGATATGAATTTTCAGCTAATAATGGAGGTAGAGAAATATGCACGCCTTTATAACTATAAATTACTGGCATTTGCATTAAAGGGTTATTAAAACTGTTTCCTCAGCACTAACGCACTCCTCGTATTGATATTCATTTTTGTAATATATGGAGCAACGCGCTGGACCAGTTTATGGAATGTTTTTTTTGACATTCCGTACATTTGTCGGAATTTTACATCATCTTCGGACAGTTCCCTGGCAGCAACAAATAACCTACAATAAATATTTCGTTCAATGTAGGGGTGGGCCTAAAACCTCCTCCTTTTTTGTCTCATTCGAAGGAATAAATAGGATACCAGAGCCTCGTCTTCACTTGATTCCCCCGACATTTTTCTATCTTGAGTTTGACAGATCAGATAACATTCGGCGGTAAATATAACAGAAATCTGCAATACCGACAATTTACTGGCGGATACAAATCACTGCAGACCCGTCAGAGTCGATGGAGGAAATATCGCGAAATATTCCCTGCATTTTTGCAGCACCCGGTTTATGTCGATTCCCTACCGGACCGTCAGAGAGTGGCCTTAGTTCGGAGCGATTACTTTACCCACAAGCAACCAGCCTGCTCTAATGGTAGAGGCAGGAGGGTGCGGAATAGGAGTGTGGTGGTAGCGAAATAACTCCTTTGCGTGATTCATTAGATAAGGACACTATAACTAAACATTCTTTTAAGACATCGCCGAGGCACCCATTTAGACACATATTCAATGGATATTAATAGTAATAATAGTTGGATGACTTGTATAGCGCCGTTTTTGTGAAAAATCACCTCAAGGGCGCTGTAAAAATATTTATTAACTAATTATGTACAGACAGATACAGAAAAACATACTTACCTGCAGCTGGCAGGTCGCTTCAGATAAACACAGTTTTAGAAAAATGTAATTATGGAGATGATAGTTTTACATGGTTATTTGTTTCTCGTTTTCTATTGGTGTTACATTTATTAGATGATTGGTGGCACAAGAAGAGTTGGTATTTATTGAATTATTGGTATTAATTTTTAGGACTGGAAAGTATTCATAAAATGAATTTTAGGACTCGAAAATATCTATAAAATTACCTTAAAAAGCGTAAGAAGCTTTTAATAAATATTAACGTTTTTTTTTATTTTTTTTTTATTTTACACTTTGGTTGTTTACAGTGTTGCGGGCTGTGGACGCATTTGCGTACCGATGCGTGAATTTTTAATTATATATTTTTTTTATTTAATGACTTTAGGTAAGTACTAACCGGCCAGCCTAGCTAAGCAATTTACAGGTGAATTTATGGATACGATTGTCTGAAAAGATGTGTTTTAAGTTTAGTTCTGAATTCTGTTGAGTCTTTGATAATTCTTAAGTCATGCGGCAGTTCATTCCAGGCTTTAGGTCCTGATACTCCGAAAGCACGATCACCGAACTTAGTATTAGGTGTGCGCTTTGGTTCCTTCAACCTCCCGATAGCTGATGACGCTGCTGACCTAAGGGTGGACTGCCGTGATTGGTATTTTCAGGAATACACAGTTCTGATAAGTAAGCCGGAGCCATTCAGTTAAGTGACTTAAATACCATCCAGCAGAGCTTGAACTGGATTCTTTCAGGACATTTGAGCCAGTGGAGATTTTTGAGATGCTCTGAAATGTGAGAATATTCAATGGATATTACCTGTGGATATTAATAAACCTAAATTAAACTGTAAACTTGGATTATTTGCTTATTTATATATGTATATATACGGCCCAGCGCGTGCCATTAACATAAAGGTATGGAAAGTGGAATTACAATATTAACAATAAAACATGTTACAGTTTCCGCAACTCCTGCTCCAATACTTATTCTGTTGCCATCTCATGGGACTACGATGGCTATGTATGTTTTTGTGAACACTGATTCATACTAAATTATACTTAATTTGGAATTGGATCCTCAATTTGGGTTTATCTGAATATTGTCGTGATTCAATTACCATCTGACATCTATAATGACACTGGTATCACTTGCAACATGAATGTGGTTAACGATCATGCAAATTTAAATAACTGTTTTTAATTATTAATTATTTTAATTGAAATTTAAAAACCTCATTGTAATATTTAATCATTGAAAAAAATAATATTAACATAACCTAAATGAAAGATGAAATCGGACAAAAGGACCGAAACTAAAAAGATTTCAGTCGCATCTGTCGCTGTTTAGGTTTGCAATTGAGTTCGGATAGAACTTTGTAAACATCATAAAAATAGCTACCAATAATATGAGATTAAAAATGGAAAATAATATTCACAAATCATGAATTTGAGATATGATATCGATGAGGATGGCACAAATTGAACTGGTCTCATTAGCTAAGTCGGTTGAGCGTTGCCCCGGACAGGCAGAGGACCTGGGTTCGAGTCCCAGATATCATAATCCGTCACATACTTATATAGGTGATGTCCCTACTGGGCATGCACTTGTATATCATAATCCCTCACATACTTATATAGGTGATGTCCCTACTGGGCATGCACTTGTATATCATAATCCCTCACATACTTATATAGGTGATGTCCCTACTGGGCATGCACTTGTATATCATAATCCCTCACATACTTATATAGGTGATGTCCCTACTGGGCATGCACTTGTATATCATAATCCCTCACATACTTATATAGGTGATGTCCCTACTGTGCATGCACTTGTATATCATAATCCCTCACATACTTATATAGGTGATGTCCCTACTGTGCATGCACTTGTATATCATAATCCCTCACATACTTATATAGGTGATGTCCCTACTGGCATGCACTTGTATATCATAATCCCTCACATACTTATATAGGTGATGTCCCTACTGTGCATGCACTTGTATATCATAATCCCTCACATACTTATATAGGTGATGTCCCTACTGTGCATGCACTTGTATATCATAATCCCTCACATACTTATATAGGTGATGTCCCTACTGTGCATGCACTTGTATATCATAATCCCTCACATACTTATATAGGTGATGTCCCTACTGTGCATGCACTTGTATATCATAATCCCTCACATACTTATATAGGTAATCTCCCTACTGTGCATGCACTTGTATATCATAATCCCTCACATACTTATATAGGTGATGTCCCTACTGGGCATGCACTTGTATATCATAATCCCTCACATACTTATATAGGTAATGTCCCTACTGGGCATGCACTTGTATATCATAATCCGTCACATACTTATATAGGTGATGTCCCTACTTTGCATGCACATATCTTAATCCCTCACATACTTATATAGGTGATGTCCCTACTGTGCATGCACTTGTATATCATAATCCCTCACATACTTATATAGGTGATGTCCCTACTGGGCATGCACTTGTATATCATAATCCCTCACATACTTATATAGGTGATGTCCCTACTGTGCATGCACTTGTATATCATAATCCCTCACATACTTATATAGGTGATGTCCCTACTGGGCATGCACTTGTATATCATAATCCCTCACATACTTATATAGGTGATGTCCCTACTGGGCATGCACTTGTATATCATAATCCCTCACATACTTATATAGGTGATGTCCCTACTGGGCATGCACTTGTATATCATAATCCCTCACATACTTATATAGGTGATGTCCCTACTGGGCATGCACTTGTATATCATAATCCCTCACATACTTATATAGGTGATGTCCCTACTGGGCATGCACTTGTATATCATAATCCCTCACATACTTATATAGGTGATGTCCCTACTGGGCATGCACTTGTATATCATAATCCGTCACATACTTATATAGGTAATCTCCCTACTGTGCATGCACTTGTATATCATAATCCCTCACATACTTATATAGGTGATGTCCCTACTGGGCATGCACTTGTATATCATAATCCGTCACATACTTATATAGGTAATCTCCCTACTGTGCATGCACTTGTATATCATAATCCGTCACATACTTATATAGGTAATCTCCCTACTGGGCATGCACTTGTATATCATAATCCCTCACATACTTACATAGGTAATCTCCCTACTGTGCATGCACTTGTATATCATAATCCGTCACATACTTATATAGGTAATCTCCCTACTGGGCATGCACTTGTATATCATAATCCCTCACATACTTATATAGGTGATGTCCCTACTGTGCATGCACTTGTATATCATAATCCCTCACATACTTATATAGGTGATCTCCCTACTGTGCATGATGTTCATTTTTATATCTACTCCTTAAAATATTTTTTTTCGTATTGACCACTTAATCACGTGAAATGTAAAAAATATTATAAAATCCCATCGGTAATAATAAATCAAATCATAAAAAAAAAAATTTGAAATATTAAAAAGTTAAATTTTTTTTATATTGAAAAATAAAACAATTAAAAAAATTTAAATTGTTTTAAATAAAAAAAATTATGTACATAAAATTATAAAATTTACCGCTGGATTGTTTATTTATTTTTAATTTTGAAATATTTAGAAATATTATTTTTGATAAATTTTTGTCAGACCCAAAGTCACTTGGCCATTCCACCGTACGGTTCATCCGCCCTGCCCACAATGATCTACTTGGCCACTGTGCCGTACGGTCCATCCGCCCTGTCCACAATGCTCTAAATGACCACTCTGCCGTAGGGTCCATCCGGCCCTGCCCACAATGCTCTACTTGGCCACTGTGCCGTACGGTCCATCCGGCCCTGCCCACAATGCTCTATTACTAGACAGACTCCATGCATGGCTCGATGCAGATATAACTAGTTCCACACAAATAGTAAATTGGTACCCGCTGTGGGCATCGAACTATATCCGCCCGACTGCTAGCCGAGCGTCCTACCCACCGGGTAAAATAACGTGAAAATTATGATTATTGCGTCTTGAATTTTTTTAATCTCTTTGCAGCAGACGTATTACACAAAATACGGTTTTCCCCGGTAACACCCTATCTCTTGTCCATCACCCTCGACCCCGACTCTCCGTCAGGGGTTGGATACCTTACATTGCGTGGAACGTTTTTTCTTTATTAAATAGTATTTTAGTTATTTTTTAAATTTAAATTTAAGCACGAATTGTCAATTAAGTAATATCTTTGTTTGCGAACTATATTTGTGCCGGGTTTATCACCGCGTTTACAATCTTTTGGTTCAATGACATATGTCATATGGTTAGTGTTAGCACCTGTATCTATTATTAACCTCAATCTGGTACTACAAAACTGATTACAGTTTGTCCAATTGTCTGGGAACCATTCATTGGATAACCAACACCTCTGCCACAGGTCACCCCGAGTGGTTCGCTACGGCAGGTGACTTAGCAGGTGGGCCCGGGTTTATAGGGTGAGGTTTGTTCAGATCTTATAAAATAAGTAGGTACTTGTCCGTTTTTATTAATAAACAAAAAATAGATCTCTTCGTGTGGTTTAATATAAACTGATACATTTTTGTATTTAATTTGCACATTGTTTATTGGTAATTATACCAGACGTGACTATCAAGTTTGTAATAACCTCCGTTTGCGTAACATCAAAACCAGTACATAACTCATTAGGGGGTACGACTAGATACGTAATCAACTACTAAGTTCGTGCAGCTTCGAACGAGCGACGACTAGATACGATCCTCAATCGAGCTAGCATGTAGTACTCGTCGGGCTCACACAGACGACCCGACCACAACCTGACAGAGAGGCGACTAGATACGCATCCCTGTCTTGTTTGTTATGTCTGCACAAATGATTTAATTGTGCAACGCTCGACTTTAATTTTAACCTGATAGAGAGGCGACTAGATACGCATCCCTGTCTTGTTATGTTTGCACAAAATAAGGATTTGTGCAAACGCCCCATTTCAGTTCATATTGGCTTTCGACAAGCGTAGTTCCGGGGGTTTCGAAGAAGTGAATGATAAACAGTGCACGTTATCGTCTTCTTTTTCTACGCCCCTGAATGTCGTTTTCGTGCCGAGCCGCTACTGGCCACTAACGGGACATTTCTCCGACCCCCGCCACTTCTACGGTCGCTCCCGGCGACGGTCCCGAAAGCAGAGCGGGCGCTCATTGGTCGAGCCTCTCCGACCCACAAAAACTTGTCAATAATTATTGTTCTATCAAAATTGTCTGTCTTTGTAAGCGATTCCTGCGGCTGCGGTGACTGATCTAAATAAACGATCTTTTCTGATCTGTTCATTAGCACCCGCGGAATCGAATAAACTTACTCAATTTATGTTTGTACAATGCATTTTTCTGTAATTCGGCGGCAAAGTATCACCTGTCCTACTTTGACCCCCATGACATACTTTGTAATAATTTTGGCTTCTTTAATAAAAAATAGGTGAAGATTGCAATAGGCTCAATTCAAGCAGAAGGTCGTGGTTCACATCCTAATTTTTTGATCAAGTCGATCCAAGATTGACAGAATCTACGGCAGCTCGCGAAATATTCACGAGTTCAAACTGCCCGATTCGCCGCACGGTATCGCACCGAAGTACTTGAACGACGAGTGCAATTCTAAAAAATCAGAGTATTCTCACGGATTCAACACGCCTTCTAGCTACTTCGCCTGCATCTTCACCCGGCCTGAAAACCGACCGAGACTTTCTCTTCACCCTCACCAGCTCCTTGCAAGAAATCGTCTGCCTTTTTCAAGGCATTTCCCCCCTCAAGGAATACACCTTCCCCCTTCCTTCCTAACCTGCTCTGAAGCGTCGAAGTGGCCAGCTTGATCTTCTTCTTCTAAACGTGCGGCAAGAGTTTACAGATCTTGTCCCGTACAGTAATTGTTTTTATTAAATACTTGATTTTTACATCTTACTCTAAATACGCGTAGTCAGGGGATATTTGTATTTCACTGGGAACTAAACTTTACATATTAAGGCCTTTATATGTACATAGGTATTATGTAGGTGTGTAGGTATGTACGAGTATATTATGTAGGTGTGTACGTATGTACGAGTATATTATGTAGGTGTGTACGTATGTACGAGTATATTATGTAGGTGTGTACGTATGTACGAGTATATTATGTAGGTGTGTACGTATGTACGAGTATATTATGTAGGTGTGTACGTATGTACGAGTATATTATGTAGGTGTGTACGTATGTACGAGTATATTATGTAGGTGTGTACGTATGTACGAGTATATTAAGTATATTATGTAGGTGTGTAGGTATGTACGAGTATATTATATAGGTGTGTAGGTATGTACGAGTATATTATGTAGGTGTGTAGGTATGTACGAGTATATTATGTAGGTGTGTAGGTATGTACGAGTATATTATGTAGGTGTGTAGGTATGTACGATTATATTATGTAGGTGTGTAGGTATGTACGATAGGTATTATGTAGGTGTGTAGGTATGTACGAGTATATTATGTAGGTGTGTACGTATGTACGAGTATATTATGTAGGTGTGTACGTATGTACGAGTATATTATGTAGGTGTGTACGTATGTACGAGTATATTATGTAGGTGTGTACGTATGTACGAGTATATTATGTAGGTGTGTACGTATGTACGAGTATATTATGTAGGTGTGTACGTATGTACGAGTATATTATATAGGTGTGTGGGTATGTACGAGTATATTATGTAGGTGTGTAGGTATGTACGAGTATATTATGTAAATATTAATTTGAATTTCAGAAAACTTTTTTTTATACTTTTGTATAAAGCTTTCTTTTGTTTAAATCACTTTGTGGTTATCCATTATAATTAAGTGAATCAATAAGGCTTTGTTTAAACCACTTTTTATTTATTGTTTAACGCCGACCGGCTTCGGAACAAACGTTTCATCATCAGGGCAAAATATGTACTAAATGATGTTTCAAAATAATGACATAACATACATACTAGGTGTCACAGTGGGGGAGGGGTGTGTAGGGATTAGTAAAGAGTGGGAGAAGTGATAGAGATTGAGGGAGGGGTGAAAGGAAACATATTTAAAATACGGTTTTAAGACAGGTTTTTTGATTATTAATAATACATTCATTATTATTAAGGGATTTCTTATTATTCAGCTTTTAACGTTTTTTTGTCTTTTACCATGAATCAACGTATCGTTAAATTTAAATGACACAATACATACTTAAATTTTGAATGACTTTGTTATGTCAAGTCTTCCATAAGTAAAACAAACCACTCCGTGCCGACCACTGCTTTGATTGTTTTGTAGTCGATTCTTTAAAACCGCTGCGGGATCTCTGAATTAGTTATTCAGTGAAGTGAAGTGACCGACGTTTTTTAAACTTTTAATTAGTACTTTGTAAAATGCTTCTAAACAAATTAATTTTATTGGTGTGTTTTATGGTGTGCCGCGGCAACGACCAGTTTGACCGAGGTTTGTACATTATTAAATGCGTTTATTGAAAAATTTAAATTTTATTTCGAAAATTGCAATTTTTTTATTGTTTGATATTAAATATTTTTGCATAAATTATTGTAAAAAGACGGTTATTTCATAAAAAAAACAAGTTCTACTATTAATTTTCTTAACGCTTGACAGCTGTTCCGCCTTCCAAAGACAATAATCAAATTATCAGTAAATGTTCGTTTTACGGTGCGTTCTTAAGACGAACTAGCTGTCATACGTAAAAATACTTAAGAACATATTTATTTAAAAAAAAAACATTTTTAAATGTACGTATTAAGGGGAACGGCTGCTGTGCCTGTTTCATAGAAAACTGAATTTTGGATTGGAGGCCAAAATACCCATTCAAACGGAATGATCCATTTTTTTAAAAATTAAAGGTTTAGTAAATATGTAGTACAAATGAGAAGTATTTTATTTATTTTTGTTTTAGTTTTTTAAGTACTCGTATGTGTCATGAAAAAATCAATTTTCATGATTTTAGAGGCAGCTTAGAAAATTATTTGCGGGTTTATCGCACTTTTTAAAAAATATATCACATTTGCTATGTAGGTATGATTGCATAATTAAAAATAAAACTTAAAAAAAAATTCCGGTCAATATTTTAAATTCTGTATGGAAAATTTAGTGTTCCAACGTAAATTGTTCGTTTTTAATTTAATTTAAAGTCCACCACGATGCTTATTTTAATATTCAAAAAATAAAATTGATTTTATATTTCATTATATTTTCAAAGCAGATGGGTTAAAACTTTTTTTTAAATCGCCGTTAGCCCCTAAATAATTGTTAAAGATGCCTCTAAAATCGAGAAAAATCAATTCCTTTAATGGCCGATATTTCATAAGGTTAAACAAAAATAAATAAAATACTTCTCATCCGTACTAGATATTTACTAAACCTTTAATTAATAAAGTAGATCGTTCAGTTTGGATGGGTATTTTGGCCTCCAATCCAAAATTGAACTTTGTATGAAACAGGCACCGCAGCCGTTCCCCTTAAGGGACAGCACTCAAAAGTTGTCCTAAACATCGCTTTGCAGGTTACTATCTCAAGCAACACCACACATTATTTAGCAGTAAATTCTATAAGTGTAAAATGTTTGAAAACAGATAAACCGCTGAAATCAAATAATATTTTTCCTAAAATTCTACCACTAATTTCAAAAATAATTTAAAAGATCACACTTCGAGGATTATTGTCTTTTAAAACCTCCCACGTTTTCCTAATTGTTCGTACTGAATTTACGGATAAATCAATAAAATATTATATCGTATTCAATATTAAAAAAATGCGACAAATTTTTTTTATATTGCGAAATCAATTACTCGTTTTACAAATTCAGGCAGGAGAAGTATATTGTAAAAAAACTTCTCCATAATAAGCGTCCCATAAATTAAATGATAATTAAAATATTTTAAAACTTAAGTTCTACAATAATAAATTGAATTGATTAAAACTCTATCACATTCAAAATTTAATTAGAATCAAATTTCAATTACTTTCTATTTATTTATTTTTTAATTTAAAAAATATTATTATATATATATTTTTTTAATTGAAGTTAATACACAAACAAACAAAAAAATCTGATTTCAAAACCACATTTCAAAATTTCTCATTCAAAATTTAAACAGAAAAATACAAATTCTGAAATTAGAAAAATTAGAAATAGGAAATTCTATGTGTTTATCTCAAATACATGTTAACATAAAGACATGCAACAACAGAGATAAAATCAAAATGGCATTGTTTTAGCTATTTAACTTGTCATAAGAATTAATTACCGCATAAGAAATAGACGAAACTTGTATAAAGGGATCACCAATACGCTGTTAATTTGGTAAAGAAACGTCCATCAGGTTGGGCCGTCAAGGGCTGGTGGTTCTGTTTAGGGATCTCTTTGATTCGGGGATCTAAAACGTAGAGATGAAGAGAGCTAAACCGGGTATTTTTGGAATTTTTATAACAAATATATGAAGAAAAAAAATTATGAATACATACAAACTATTTGAAATTAACTGAAACCCCATTGATAGTCTATGTCTAGGATACAGAATATCACCCGTCTCTTTTAAAAATAACGTACCTGTGAGCATTTTGATTTAAACGTTAATTGAATGCTCAGATTCTACAGAACAGGTTTGAAGGTGGAACTGTTTTATTAGAGTGATTTCTCTAAAAGGGATATTCGTAATTTTCCTGTTTCACGGTTCCACTACAAATGTGTAGTCTTTGAGCGATAATCGAGAGCCTCACTTTTAAAATGCGTTCAATATATAAACTAGACACACGACTCTGTCTTGGCACATGCTCCTTGCTTCATTCACATTCATACGTCGCGTCGTTTGTACGCCTTTCTGTTATTCCGATTATTGAAATGACCGGACTCAAGTATTTGATTCACTCGGTCGTGTCATGGCTTCCTCGGGCGTCCCCGACTTATTCTACTGTATGTTTATGTTTATTTTCACACCTCTTCTGAGACAACTTTATCTTAAAGGAAACATTGCAAGCCCACCCTAGTGTACAAGGGTCACCAAAACCCAGATGTATTTTCTCAGAACAAGACTCCTCCAGGTGAAGCTATAATGTCCCACCCTAGTGTACAAGGGTCACCAAAACCCAGATGTATTTTCTCAGAACAAAACTCCTCCAGGTGAAGCTATAATGTCCCACCCTAGTGTACAAGGGTCACCAAAACCCAGATGTATTTTCTCAGAACAAGACTCCTCCAGGTAGAAGCTATAATGGCCCACCCTAGTGTACAAGGGTCACCAAAACCCAGATGTATTTCTTCAGAACAAGACTCCTCCAGGTAGAAGCTATAATGG
The DNA here is from genome assembly GCA_022606495.2 of Halesus radiatus. NCBI lineage: Eukaryota > Metazoa > Arthropoda > Insecta > Trichoptera > Limnephilidae > Halesus > Halesus radiatus. The sequence goes on from JAHDVE020008318.1 coordinate 29,201, forward strand.
CCCACCCTAGTGTACAAGGGTCACCAAAACCCAGATGTATTTCCTCAGAACAAGACTCCTCCAGGTAGAAGCTATAATGGCCCACCCTAGTGTACAAGGGTCACCAAAACCCAGATGTATTTCCTCAGAACAAGACTCCTCCAGGTAGAAGCTATAATGTCCCACCCTAGTGTACAAGGGTCACCAAAACCCAGATGTATTTCCTCAGAACAAGACTCCTCCAGGTGAAGCTATAATGTCCCACCCTAGTGTACAAGGGTCACCAAAACCCAGATGTATTTCCTCAGAACAAGACTCCTCCAGGTGAAGCTATAATGTCTACCCTAGTGTACAAGGGTCACCAAAACCCAGATGTATTTCCTCAGAACAAGACTCCTCCAGGTAGAAGCTATAATGGCCCACCCTAGTGTACAACGGTCACCAAAACCCAGATGCATTTCCTCAGAACAAGACTCCTCCAGGTAGAAGCTATAATGGCCCACTAATCCCAAATGACTGATTTGATATCAGACAGAATAAAACTAGTCCCTTATACCCTTTCTAGGTGAATGATTCCCCCCGCGGCCACTGCTTAAATATTAGGTTCTAAGCTATTTAATGTGAAAACACTTAATATTGAAAAACATGAAGTCTTTTTAAATTTTATTTTCTTATTGAGGAGTTTTCGTTTAGAAAAAAAAAAATTGTAAATAAAAAGCCACATTTTGGTTTTTACATCTCAGTTTGTTTTTGTTTTACTTATTGACCAAAATGCCATTTTTTCCATTCGCTAAGATAGATCCCGCTGTGTTTGGGCAGAGTATTAGCGGAATATTAGTCAATTGAAAGAATCCTTCTTTGCCTCCATACGCAGCCTCGCTTATCAAAGCCGTGGTTCCAGCAATCCCCCAATTTAAGAAAAACCTCTCTTATTCGAATGATAATTGAGCATTTCTCCGTTTTATAAATCCACGCCCAGATTGTACTTTATGTATTAATTGTTTTTGTGTTTAATTCGTAGAACTCCATTTGATTATTTGAAAATTTGGGGCCTAGGCGTCAAAAGATATTATACAAATTATGGTAGTAGGAGATTTTAAAATATTTGACCCTGACATTAGTAGGCATACTAACCCAAGAGCTCCAGCTCTGTAAAATTCCAAGGAAAATATTCCCATAAGGCCAAAATCAGAATTACGTAAATTTCGATCAAGTTGGTTTGACGTGTTTTTTTAAAATTAGGATTTACTAATTTTATTATTTAGCGGTCGGAATGCACAATCCACATGGGAGGAGTAAAGAACTGTTTGTTTTTAATAATTTATTTTTAAAAGGAAGACATTATTCCGTTTGATTTTATGGATTCTTTCGTAATCCCCTAACTAGGTAGGGCTTTGCAATACTCCTCATGTTCTAGCTAACTAGTACTGTTGGCTCTTTGGCATTATTACTATCTCCATCTGATGGTTGTACTTACATGACTGAGTTTATTTTATATTACGTGTATTTTTAAGGAAAAGATCTTTACTGGATAAAAAACCCTAAACAAAGAAAAAGAGAAAAATCAAACCATTAGTTCTGAACTATTTACTCAGCTTTATCTTCATGATTTTACTGAAGTTAATTTTTTTATTTGTAGGCTGCATTCTCCCTGCATTCTGCTGCCCTAGTTCTGTGGAAAAAGTTTGGAAAAAAACATCTTTTCAATGTTTCGTTTCCTCGGCTGCATCCTCTTCCACTTATGTGGTTCTAATTTCCCGTGGGACGAAATATGGAAAGAGAACACGTTACTTATTAATGAATTAATTGTTTTGTTCACTGCTGCTGTTGCCTCCGTGATCGTCCTCATGGAAATTTATGATGATGTGTTTAGGCATCCTATGTCTGTAATGAAGTGCGAGATCCTGCGGCGAGTTGTAATTGCCCAGCCCTTTGATAAGTGGATTATCCCGGTTTAGGGTGTTATAGAATGTTGTGGTGAGTTGATAGGTATATTCTTGCAGTGTAGGAATGTCTTCTTGTTTGTGTAGGTGTTTGAGGTTTGTCTGTAGTGGTGTGTTATAGGCGAGGTTAATGCATTTGTTTTGTGTAGCGTGTAGTCTGTTGTAAGTTGTGTGAGCAATATCACTCCAAACCGGGATAGCGTAAGTAAGGGCCGGCCTTATCAGGCTGAAGTACAGATGTATTTTCCTTCTCGTAGATAGCAAGCTGCGTCTGTTGAAAATCGGGCTGATCGCGCCTATAGCGTTTTGTGTTTTTGCTCTCGCCTTTTCTATATGCGATTTCCAATTTAGGCGGCTGTCCATGGTGAGTCCTAGGTACTTGACTTCGGATTTCCAATTGAGTTCTTCTCCACCCATGAGTATTTTACTATGCGGAATTTTTGCCTTGGTACGGCGCGTAAACGTTATTGCCTCTGTTTTCGCATCGTTTAATTTTAGTCTCCACTTTTTATAGTAATTGGTGAGCGTGTTTAGTCCTTCTTGTACGTAGGATGCTGCCATTTCTGATTTTCTTGATGATGCGTAAAGGGCTACGTCGTCGGCGTACGCTGCTTTTTTGCATTTCTCATTTAGTGGAGGTATATCGTATGTGTATAGATTGAAGAAGTGCGGTCCGAGTAAACTTCCCTGCGGGACTCCTTTAGGTATTTTTCGCCTTGTGGATACCGCGTTGCCCACTTTGACTGTGAAAGTTCGATTTTCTAGGTACGATTGCGCGATCCTGATGATGTATATCAGCGTGTTCGTAATGTACATTGTGTATATTAATCCTTCCATCCATACGGTGTCGAACGCTTTCTCTAGGTCAAGTAATGCCATCACAGTATATCTATTGTTATTAAATCCTCTAGTAATGTGCTCCGTGACACGCGTGAGTTGGTGGATCGTAGAATGATTTCCGAACTGTTCGTCAGGAAGGGTCTTAAGCTGATGGTGGTGCGGTAGATATCGATTTAGTTTGATTTATTCTAGAATTTAGCTGAGCCTTGGTAGTAAGCTGATAGGGCGATAGTTTGACGGATTTCTGCGATCTTTTTTGGGTTTATGAAACAGCAGTACACAAGCATTTTTCCACGATGCTGGGAAGTGGCCGAGTAGTAGGCAGGAGTTAAATATTTTCGCGATGTATATAATCGCTCTCTGCGGTAGGTGTTTTAGTATGACTTTGCTTATTTGATCTTCACCTGGGGCCTTGTTGGTTTTTAGGCACTTCCCTCGGAGTGCTGAGTTTTATGTCCTTCGTATCTGTCTGCGTGCGCTGTTGTATTTCTTCTATCGTTTCAGATACTAGGTTATTTATTTTTTTCTAGATCTTCCATCCCATTTATAGTAGTGAATGCTTTTTCAAATCTGTTTGCCTTTTCTTTGTCTGAGAGTGCCAGGATTGGATATTCGGGCCACTTGAGAGTGCCATTATCTTGATATCGAAGTGCTTTGGCCATTCTCTATATTGAATTATGCTGACTGCTGAGGGATTCCACTTTCTTTGACCGCAGAGTATTTTTCAATTTCCCGATTTCATCCTTCATTTCTCTTCCTAGCGAATTTACCGCAGTCTTGAAGCATCTTTCGCGGGTATTTTGGTAACTTCTGAGCAGCCTATCTTTTTCGGGGATCGAAAACTTGATGCGAGGTGTGAGTTCGACTGAGAAGGGTTTTAACGACTTTTTTTAAATATATTTATGTCGAGCTTCTTGGATAATTTCAGTAAGTAGTTTGCCTGCTTCGTTAATATTATTATTTTATGTGAGTGTCTCAGATGTTAGACACATTTTTTCGTTTATAAATTCCTTGAACCCTTTCCAGAAGACGTTTTTGTAATTGAGTTGAGTCCTTGTTATTCTCCCTTGATTACCGCCAATAGTGAAGCTCACAGGGAGGTGGTCGAATGATAGTTCATCTAGAGTTATCAGGGGAGATATCGATGTTATGTTTTTTTCCAGTGCAATATCGAGAGTGCTTGGATATTTCGATCTCGTGTTGTGAAAAGTTGGGTTGTCCGGGCGAGCAATTTATAGTGGTGGCCATCCAGGTGTTTGAATAAAATGTTTCCATTTTTATTGGCTCTGAAATTATTCCTGTTTTTTTTGTTTAAAAAGGTATTGAAAGCTATCTGAGGTTGTGATGAATGCACATCATCTTGCATTGGTGATTCTTGAATCCCATGAATTCGTTTATATTATCTCGCGAATACCGTGTCACAGAAACACTTTGCCTTAATTATCTGTCAAAAAACTTTGCTCTCAACGCTCTAGAAATTAATTATGTCGTCGAGTATGGACCGAATCATAATTGCGAAAATATACATCTTGTGCCTCTTATTAATGGAACTCTTTTTAAATATATATGAAAATTGTGTAGAGATGAGATTGAATGATAAGGATATGGACGGTCTAAGCATAGACGAAACATGAGATCACATAAAAGTGAGCCTTTGTGAATCTGCTAGAGAGCTATGTGGGATAAGTACGCCAGGTAGGAACAAAGGTGATGCATGGTGGGATGATGAGATTAAAGCACTGGTCTCAGAGAAGAAGAAAGCGTGTTTATGTCTGATAGAGACTGGCAGTGCTTGTAGCGAAGAGAGGGATAGAGCGAAAGAAGTTTATAAGGGATGCAAGAAAAGAGTACGTGCTGGAGTGAAAGAACGAAAGAAACGCTTGGAAGAGGAAGAGGAGATCAAAATGACAAACCACTTCCAAGAAAACATTAAACTGTTTTGGAAGGAGGTCAAAAAGTCCCGGAATGGTCCAGAAAGCGGATGTGTGAAAGTGATAAAATCGAAAGCTGGAGAAATGCTGACGAATGAGAAAGATACAAAAGAGAGATGGATGAAATACTTTGAAGAGGTCTTCGAAAGCAACCCGAGTGATAGTGATTCTAGTTGCGAGTCAGGTATGAATGACGATAGGGTGAATGTTCCCAAAATCAGCATGGATGAAATTAAAAGATCAATTAAGTGTATGAAGAATGGTAAGTCTGTTGGTTTCGATAATATGGCCGCTGAATACTTTAAATGAGATAGCCGTATAATTCTCACATGGTTATGCAAACTTTTTAACCAGTGTTTAGAGGAGGGTTACACCCCATTAGATTGGAGAAGGGCTGTGATCATGCCTCTATACAAAGGGAAAGGTTCACGCATGGAATGTGGAAATCACAGGGCTATTAGCCTGCTAAGTTCAGTTGGAAAGCTGTATGGTAGGATATTGATTGAAAGGGTACAAATGAAAACAGCGGATAAAATATGGGATGTGCAAGGTGCATTTATGAGTGGAAGGGGGTGCATGGATCAGATTTTCTCGTTGCGTATGCTCACAGAGAAGTTTCTGGCAAAAAATCAAAAACTTTTCTGTGCTTTTGTAGATCTACAAAAAAGCATACGACCGAGTTGACAGAAAAAAGTTATGGAAGGTGTTGTCCAGGTATGAAATGAATACAAATCTTATACAGGCAATCGCATCTCTGTACGAGGGAAGCGTTGCATGTGTTAAGGCAAACGGTGATTTTACGGGGTGGTTTGACATCACAAAAGGTGTAAAGTGGTAATGTCACCGTGGTTATTCAATCTATACATGGATAATTGTATGCAAGAATTGAAAGAGGTGGACTTGGGCTCAAAAATGAGTAGTCTGCAAGTATGTTGCCCGTTTTATGCTGATGATGCGGTGCTGATTGCTAACAGTATGGAAGATCTACAGTCCCTCGTATCTAGGATGAACGAAGTATGTATGAAGAATGAGCTACGGATGAATGTAAGTAAGTCTAAAGTCATGGTGTTTGAAAGAGAGAGTACGAAAACAGTGTGCAACATAGTTGTGAATGATGAATACTTGGAGCAGGTAGATGAGTTTGTGTATTTGGGAACTATGTTCACGAGAGATGGAAAGACTGATAGGGATATTGAAAGAAGGGTGAATGCAGGAAACTCCATTAACGGAGGACTGAACGCGGTTGGCGCAAACAAAAGTTGTCCAAAGAAGCGAAGCTAGCAGTCCACAATGGAATGCTGATACCAACCCTGATGTATGGCAGTGAGGCATGGAACTGGCAGAGGAAGGATGAATGTAGACTGAATGCTGTAGAAATGAGATCTCTGAGACGAATGTGTGGTAAAACCATGTATGATCGAGTGAAAATGTTGAGATTCGTAAAGAGTGTAAGGCTGATGTAAGCGTAGTGAGCAAGATTAAGAAAGGGACGCTTAGATGGTTTGGGCATGTAGAGCGAATTAATGAAGAAAGGAGTGTAAGGAGAATATATGACGCGAATGTGAATGGAAGAAGAAGCCGGGACGTCCAAGGAAGACGTGGCACGATCAAGTGAATCAAATACTTGAGTCGGAATAACAGAAGAGAATGTATGAGACGTTGTATGAAAGTTAATGAAGCAAGAAGTGTATGCCAAGATCGAGTTGTCTGGCGGTCCGTCCTCTCTGCCTACCCCTGCGGGGAAACGGCGTAATGTTAGTTAGTTAGTTTTTAAATATGTGTGTTTTCATTGGATTAATTAATTAATTAAATTCAGGGGCATAAAATAAATTGTCAGAAGTAATTATAAAATTCACTGCGCCCTTCATAAACAATGCTGATGGGCAAACATTGACAAATATTTATGTGGAAAAGGCACAAGACCATACAATGAACCAGACTCCGTCAGTAAAATGGCCGTACTGTGAAGTCTAAAATATGACAAATGTAGGAAGAAATGATATCTTAATACGGTTTTTTTTTTATTACTTTCTCGACATCATAATGATTATCTATCAACACCTGAAAAACGTGTGTTTTTATTTTAATTTCTTTTGAAAACATGTTTTTTTTATTAAATAAAAGAAACGCTTTGTTTTAAACCACTAATCTATTTTAAAATTATCACCAACCGGTTTCACTTATCTCAAGGTTCATCAGGGTTTTAAGATTTACTCCGATGAAGCTTGAGATAAGCGAAACCGGCTGGTGATAATTAAAAAAAATGGGTGGTTTAAATCGAAGTGTTTGTTTTATTCGATAAATACGTTAAACCGCAAAGTAATTACTTTCTACAAAATTATTACATGCGAATGTACATAACGTCCTCCGCGCTAGGGGTTTGCCTGTTTTGTGGAGGACATGGATAGTTTTGTGCTTAGACATTCTTGTACATATTTCTGTGCAGGCGCAATTGGAGTAGTCCACTCCTGGCGAGGTTCACCCTTGCCAAGATGGTGATGCTAATTCCTAACACAGCGCCACTCACCATTCTATTTTACAATCGTACACCTATCTTATATCAATTTTATACTACGAAAACTTTCTTCATAATAAACGGATTACTTATAGAGCGCCGTTTACATGGACAATCACGTAGATTGGGATTAGGTCTTTGGGAAGTTTGGAAGTTTTAATTTACCATGTACTTTTGCTTTTTTTGGATTAATAAATTCGCTTCCGGTTTCGACACAACAAGTGAAGTACATGGTAAATTAAAACTTCCAAACAAAATGTCTAGAAATTGCTATAGAGTGAAGGCCGAAAAAATACAAGTATTTTAGGGAAGTTATTTAATAGTACTGTAGATATGAAATCGGTTTTATTTTCAACTTCTCCGAACAGATCAAAACATTAACACTTTAAAGGTATAAATTTATGGATCTGTTAATATGTATTTATTTACTTTATAATGGGAAACCTGTCAGAAGCGAGTTGTTAACAGTGATGGAATGTTGTAAAATATGATATACAAGCTATGTATTTTATCAAATACTCCATAAAAGGGTTAAATAAAAGTATTATCTAGTTAGCGAAACATCATCAGCGGTAATATATGTATTTTGTATGTATATTGGTCAACTTTATATAGCTGCACAGAAATACAAAAAAGATATTATGTATTACTGCACAGATCTCAAGATGCCTTGAAACTGGCCCTATTCTGTATTATCTTTTGTCTTGGTGGATTTAAAAAAAAAAATTACATGTAACAATGAGTTTTTTTTTTTATTTTTATCGACGGTTTCCATCTGGCAAAGCGCTCTCCTGAAAAAAATGACCTGTAAAGAAAGATACTTTAAAGCTCATTTTTTCAAGATACCGCTTTGTCAGATGGAACCTTGTTGTCCCGAGGGAACGTTTTGGCATTTTTCAAAACATTTTTATTTTTAAAATAATTTTTTGGGCTATTCAATGATTGAGCATTATATTGTCTATGATCACACCTTCTTTAAATGGCTAGAGATCCTCCGCCCTTGTCGAGGATTTGTAACGTCACAACCGACAATGGTGTGGCCATAGGATGGATAAAATCGTGGCTAAACTTTTGTTCATACGAAGGCCATTCTCTGACGGTATAAATTCCCGGCAAATGCATTAAAGGGTTATTAAAACTCTTTCCTCGGCACTAACGCACTCCCTCATATTGGTATTCATTTTTGTAATATCCAACGAGCAACGCGCTGGACCAGTTCTTGGAATGTTTTTTTGACATTCGGTACATTTGCCGGAATTTTACATCATCTTCGGACAGTTTCCTGGCAGCAACAAATAACCTACAATGAATATTACGTTCAATGTAGGGGTGGACCCAAAACCTCCCCCTTTTTTGTCTCATTCGAAGGAATAAATAGGATACCAGAGCCCTGTCTTCACTTGATTCCCCCGACATTTTTTGATCTTGAGTTTGACAGATCCGATAACGGTAAACATAACAGAAATCTGCAATACCGACAATTTACCGGCCCCGATACAAATCATTGCAGACCCGTCAGAGAGTCGTTGGAGAAAATGTCGCGAAACATTGCCTGCATTTTTGCAGCACCCGGTTTATGTCGATTCCCTACCGGACCGTCAGAGAGTGGCCTAAGTCTCCAGTGATCCGTGGGTAAATGACAATACGAAGTGTCGATATTACACTTAGAGTAAGATATTACAATATTTATTGCCGCTATGTTTCAGGGGTTATTCTATGTAATGAAGGCACGCGAGACAACCTTTCACTCGTATATATTACAACTGAGTCATGCTATCTCTTTTATGGTCGGTTGTCCTTTTCATATTCTTGGACATACGTTCACCACATCCCTCCACACTTAAATTCGAGACATTGACACGAACATGGACTACACATATAATATGTCATTTCATAATCTATTTTGTTCATCCGTTGTATAGTCCTAGAGTTAAGTCCTGTTGTCTGTGAGTTGATCGGCATGCAGGTCTCGGCCTCAGCCGTTCTTTCCAGGGTGCTGAGTTAGTAGCCACTGGGTCTGACCTGGAATGGGAGAATTGTCCATTATTATCACTTTCCGAACAAAAGTCAGAAACATCCAACTCGTCAGCTGACAAGTTTAGAACATCTTTATTCATTTTCAACGAAGCACACAATGTAGATAATTTATAAAATATTTTGCCATCTAAATTGAGTTCAACTAAATAAAGTTTCTGTCCGAAACGTTAATTAATTTTTCTTGATATCTATTTATCTCTGTTTTGATCTTTATAATCCTTTAACATAACCTTATGATTTATGTAACATGCTTTCGATTTCTTATTACCTATTTTATAGGAAAAAATGTCAAGTTGTTGACATTTAGACATTTTCCCCCTTGTTTCACTTGAAATCATATGTTCCTTCTCTCTCCCCTCCTTCGGAATAAGACTATTTAAATTTGAACGTAACCTTCTTCCTAACATTACTAGTGCTGGTTCTATACCAGTTGTACAGTGTGGTGCATTTCTTTAATCGATTAGAAAACATTCCAATCTTTCAAATATACAAGTTACCATACGAATTTAAAAACAATTTCTCTATGGCGAAATTCTCACTGATGTTAAAGTGTTGGCTTTTGGAAAGTAACCTGTTTCTTAATTTACATTAATGATCTGTCACATAGAATGTGAAGGAGAAATCATAAGTTTTGCAGAAACATTCAAGAGAGCAGAAGTCACTCTAAACAGAATCAAAACCTGGCTAGACTGTCACTCACTCACACTTGATGCTAATAAAACCTAATTCATCACCTTCAAAATAAACAATATAAAAAATTCAGATACAAACCTAAACTTGAAAATTCATAGCTTATCACATTTAAATGGTCAATGCAATTGTCCATCATTGGAAAATGTTAACCACATAACGTATCTAGGCATAAAAATAGATCACAATTTAAAGTGGGCTGACCACATTAATTATTTAAATAACAAAATTTAAAAATTAACTTAAATTTTTAAAACAATCAGGAATGTCCTCAGTACAAAAGATTTGATTAAGATCTACATGGCTCTCTGCCAATCACTATTAGAATATGGTATTATCGGATGGGGCAGTGCTAATGGTAATATTTTAAATTTACTCATTAGAACACAAAAGGCCAATCTTTAACAAACTTAAAAAAATGTCAATAAGAAACAATTATGCTATAAACAATGCTACTTTAAATTCATAGTACGAAAAAAAAAAAACAAGAAATAATAGCAAGTACACAATTAGAAACACCAGATCTAGGTCCTTGTTCTGCGGTATTTTAATGGAAGATGCTTGAGACTGCGTCATTGATCGCCGGCGCAGTGCACTGTTGGAAACAGCCAAGCGCGCTGGCATTGCACCGGTTGACATTTGTCATGAGGCAGGTCGCTTCTGACTTCGTTCTTGTGTTCAACAGCTCGGCTGTGGAATGATCTGCCGGCCTCTGTGTTTCCTCCATCCCACAACATGGGTCTCTTCAAGACCCAAGTTCACTCCTTCCTATCCTCTAAAAGACCCTCCACACAGCATCCCCAAAGATGATATAGGCCTTGAGGGAAATTATTTCCTCCTTGGTCTCCTGTGTGGAGATACTGTAAAAAAAAAAAAACACATACAACAAGGACCCACAAACCACAACATTCGGACAAAAAAACTTCTCATACTATAGTACTTAACTCTACAACAAAATCCCACTCTCCTTTAAAAATCACAACTACCATAATAAATTTCAAAATGAAGTAAAACACTGGATACGTTACACAGTGAGATCTGAAATATATTAACACCAAATAGAGACTAACACCGAAACCACTTAACTGCACTAAACAGACTTTTTTTTTCATCAATTTAATATAATGTAATTTAATATTTTGCAATTGAAATCCTCAGCACGGGAAATCTCAATAAGGATATACTTATTTATTATTTTTTTATAAAAAAAGAAGATAATAAAATATTATCATTATTATTATTACCTTGTGTATATTGATGGTAACAAATATGACGGTCTCCTTGGTTGTATAGCTCCTTGATATCTGTTGTATTTACGGTATTTTGCTCTTTCTTATATTCTCTATTGAACAAATATGATGGTCTCCTTGATTGTATATCTCCCTGATAGCTGCGGGTATCTTTAAAATTATTTAAGTGTTACTATTATATTAAGTCTATCATCACTGTAACAAAAGTATAACGCTGTTTTTTTTTTTTAATTTTATGTAAATCTAATTTAATATTGTTATTATAAAGTTCTGTAAGTATTTTTAGTTTTTATTATTGTGGCAGCTATCAACCCGATGATATCACCTAATATCAACCCGGTGATAAGAAAAGAGTTATTCCAACTCATAAAAATTTGTTTAGAAACAAATTATTTTCTTAATTGATAAACTAAAGTTTTTAAGAAGATTTTTGTGCATAGCGCAAAGGGTAACAATTATTTTTATCAACAATAATTATTAGCCTGAAACACTCATCCAAATTGAAAAAACCTTCCGAGCAAAGATAAATGTCGCCGGCAGGACTCGAACCCACACCCTTCTAACATCCGGTCAGATGCTCTACCATTGAGCTACGTCGGCTTATCGCAAACCCGCCAAGTTAATCAATATATACTAGTGTTTCATTCAATAATTATGGTTTTTTTTATTATTTTTCACCTGTAAACAACCAACTTTATTAATATGAGGAAGGCTTGTAACTTGCTAAATCCCTCAATAGGTGGTGTCGAGACAAATTATGTCTTCATTTTATTGGTGAAAAATGTTTTTGACTTGTCAAATATTTATTAATTGATAAACTAAAGTTTTTAAGACAAGATTTTTGTGCATAGCGCAGAGAGGGTAACAATTATGTTTATAAACAATAATTATTAGCTTGGAACACTCGTCCAAATTGAAAAAACCTTCCGAGCAAAGATAAATGTCGCCGTAATTATTGAATGAAACACTAGTATATATTGATTAACTTGACGGGTTTGCGATAAGCCGACGTAGCTCAATGGTAGAGCATCTGACCGGATATTAGAAGGGTGTGGGTTCGAGTCCTGCCGGCGACATTTATCTTTGCTCAGAAGGTTTTTTCAATTTGGATGAGTGTTCCAAGCTAATAATTATTGTTTATAAAAATAAAAATTATTTTCTTTTCAACGATACCTACTATCGACAAATTGATGGTCTTCCCATGGGATCGTCGTTAAGTCCACTTCTAGCAGAGATATTTATGGATTATATTGAAAACATAATCCTTAAATCTCTCTTAGCTAAATACATACTATACTATATCAGATATATATATACGAGGTGTGTTCAAAAGAAAATGTGAATTTTGAATTATTTCGAAAAGAATTTATTTATTCATCAATATCCATTTTCTCCCCTTCAAAGTAATCCCCCTCAGATATAATGCACTTATGCCAGCGCTTCTTCCAATCCTCGAAGCACTTCTGGAATGCGCTTTTCGGTATGGCCATCAGCTCGTTCTTCGATTCTGACTTTATCTCATCAATTGTGGCAAAACGCTTTCCTTTCATTGGTCTCTTCAGTTTCGGGAATAGGAAAAAGTCGCAGGGAGCCAAATCTGGTGAATACGGTGGTTGAGGCATGATTACGGTGTTGTTTTTGGCCAAATAATCACGAACAAGCATTGATGTGTGAGCTGGTGCATTATCGTGATGCAAAATCCATGATTTGTTTTTCCACAATTCCGATCGTTTGAGCCGTATTGCTTCACGCAAACGTTGCATAACTTCCTTGTAGTATTCCTTATTAACCGTACGACCTGTTGGCAAGAACTCATGATGCACCACGCCATTGTAATAGAAGAAAACAGTGAGCAAAATCTTCACATTTGATCGAACTTGGCGTGCTTTTTTCGGTCTTGGCTCTTCTGGCCGCTTCCATTGTGATGATTGGGCCTTGGTTTCGACGTCATAACCATATACCCACGTTTCATCACCAGTTATGACCCCTTTGAGCAAATCTGGATCGTTGTTGACGTTATTCAACAACTTCTGAGCGATACTAATGCGACGTTACTTTTGCTCAAAATTTAGCAATTTCGGAAGAAACTTCGCTGAAACTTATTTTTTATCATGTTAGCTTCATATATAAAACATCTGTATTTAACCACTGTTAGCACAATAAACTTCCTTTGTATATATATCTGTATTAAAAGCTGTTTGTTTTTTACAAATAAATAAATAAATAATTTTGAAATAAACATTAAATTTTCGAATTCATGAAATGAAATCCGAACAATAATTTAGTGATTTAACGTACTGAATTTTGTAATTGAATGAAGATAAAATAATTCCGCGACGGTGCTATACTCGTATGTTACAAGCAAAAACTGTAATCTCCTCTTCATCACCAAAAATTCTACATAAATGTTTGTTACTTTATGTATTTCTAATATAAATTCCCCTCTAAAAATTGTTCTTAAAAAATTTAATATTAATCAAATTTAATAATGTTATTATTGAGTTCTGCAAGTATTTTGAGATTTTATTGTGGCAAGTGTTTCGGCGTTCAAGGCCATTTTCAAACTGCGGCTAATCCACATAGTGACGACTATACGATGTTATAAAAATAAAGGCATTCTTTCAAAATTCGCAGAACATCTCTTAGTGAATAATCACGTCCCGCTTGACAACAACGAACCTAAACCCTTACATATAGAAAGAAAGGGTGTTAGATTGAATAGCCCACGGAAGGCAGAATTGCAGATGAAAGAAAAACAAGAAAGAAGATTTTCAAAATTGCTCTCCTTAAATGCCAACACTCTGAAAACAAAGCACGAATTGATAGTATAGCTACATCTATGCACAACAAAGACTTGACCAGAAAGTTCTGGCCAAAAACATCAACTGTGCTGAAATCCAAGAGTAAAGTTCCACTATGCGCCAACAACATCACGGGGTATGAAAATATAGCCAACGAATTTAGAGACTTTTTCTCTTTAAGTGGGGATCAAGGAAATACCACGAAACCATCTATAATGACGTGCTTACCTGCGATCAATGATGACCTGGTCATGAATGTCACTCCTCAAATGGTTGTAGGCACGATTAAGCAAACCGCTCTAGGTAAAACTCCAGGATACGATGCCATAGGTATTGAACATGTAAGGTACGGAGGCGATCATCTCAATACTATCCTAGCCGCCTTATACTCGAGCCTCCTAAGACACAGACATATGCCGATGGATATGAGTCAAGCTGTCATCATACCAATCTTGAAATTCAAGCAACTGGATGCATCGATATTGGGAAATTACCGACCGATCTCCTAGGCGACAATGATTCCAAGACTGTTTGAAAAATCCTACTCACGCTTATAAAAGACAAACTTTCTACCCTGGATAGTATACAATACTATCAATAGTAGTAATACAAGAGTGCTTCGTCAACTGATATGGCCATTTATGGAGTCAAACAAACAATAGCCTACTACAAAAAAAGAAAAACAACCGTTCATGGATGTTTTCTAGATCTTAGGAAGGCTTCGATCGTGTGTCGCACCACTTAATATGGAAAAAAAAACTCATAAAAGTGGTGTCCCACCAACAGCAGTCAATATGCTGGCTACGTGGCATGGGCAACAGATAAATCTCATCCAATGGGCAGGAGCTTCCTCTAAACCCCTATTCCTTAAAAGCGGAGTCAGGAAAGGGGGTGGTATGTCTCCCACTCTATTTAATATATACATTGATGACCTCCTACAAGAGCTTAACGACTCATGGATTGGTTGCCATATCTGAAAGAAAGGAGTAATAACATTAATGACATGGTGCTGCTCGCACCATCGATTGATGCGATGAGACGATTTGTGCGAATATGTGAAGAGTACGCAAACTCACATAACTTGCTGTACAACTCCAAAAAATCACTTATAGTTGTATTTAAACACAAGAAGGAGCCACTAAATATCCCACCAATCTGGCTAGAAGGAAATATACTGCTTGTCGCCTCGCAGGTCAGATACCCGGGGCATATCCTTACGGAAGACATGAACGACATGGAAGATATGGAACGACAAAGAAGAGCCATCAATATAAGTGGCGGAATGCTCTCAAGGCGGTTCTACCACTGTAGCGACGATGTCAGGAAACTGCTTTTTAAAACATACTGCACTGCCCTATAGACATCTGAGCTGTGGTCGCTATACTCAGCAGCGTAATGGGACAAGCTGAGAGTGTGCTACAACAACGCATACAGGCAACTTCTACAACTTCCAAGGTTCTGCAGTGCCACGACGATGTTTATTCAAGGGAGGGTCCACTCATTCCCCGCCTTACTTCGCCACCGACTAGCCAGCTTCTGGGGCAGAACACGGAAGTTAACCAACGCCATTGTGGTGGCTGCATTCGCGTGGCTCAGCTCTCCACTCAATGAGCGATGGATGCAGATGATGCGACTGCCACCCTGAAGACGATCTATTAAATTAAATTAAATTTATTTAATTTATTCTATTTTACTCCATCTATCTATTAAGTATTTCATTTTATTTTGATGTAATTGTCTTTTCGTAATTATTTATTTTTATTTTAAATTTTATTTCTATTTTTATTTTCACATTTTCTTCTTATATGTTTTTATATTATTATTTAACCATTTTTATTTTTTATTTATTTTTTTAAATTTATTTTATTGTATTTATTTCTCCTTTTATACTGTATATATTTCATGTGATATGGCAGACTGGATTTGCACTACCCACCCCCACCCAGTCCTGCTGGATTAAAAACTTAAATAAAAATAAAATAAATAAATATGTCACAGTGTCTGTGAACATGTTTTAGGCACACGTTAAAGTGAAGCGATAATCTTTATTCACTTTACTTTCTGTTTGTTTAGTCTCAACACCCTTTTATCTAAAGGTTTTGTTTATGAAAGAATGTGGCAACAAAACATTAAGATCCCCGGAGGTCGCGTGTTCAAATCCTGGTGTACGCACGCGATTTTGATAAATTAGTAACATGTATTATTCGCGACACTTTTCAGGGTATTAGATACTATCAGTATAGCCCTGGTGATAGACCACCACTCAAAATAGATACATTGATTGTAATGACTTTTGCCATGTTAAGTATTAATGTAAAAATGCATGAAGTGTTTGTTGCGCGGGGCTTTAATCTCGTTCCTTGGTAAATAAATGCCGAAGAAGATGACTGATTTGAGGTTTCTGTGGGAAACGAAGGAAGAATAAAGTGAGATTTGATATTTGAGTCTTGTCTATTGTCGGCTGCGTCTACACTGGTAATCTTATACAAGTGTGCAGCCACACGTCACAAACTAAACTAAATCGAAATGTGTAATCAAAGATTAACAATATATTGAAACATAGCCATGAGTATTGATCAATGATTTTACAATTCCAGAGTGTGGCTTGGAAGAAATTTACTCCACGCCACTCGTGAGGGGCGGGCTACGGGTCGAGGCAAAAGAGTTTCCCTGGCACGTGGGCATCTTCATCAAGGAAGGGAATGGCGACCAGTTCACAAACATATGTGGTGGCAGTCTTGTGCGCAGCCACCTAATTATCAGCGGTGAGTATTGAGGCAGACTCCGTGTAACTCACAGGATCACATGACACAATGTGCCGACCAGCTGCAGCTATCACCGTACACCGTAGCTTCGTCAGGGCAGAATAGTACTAAACTAAGTGTAATATAGTCAGGTACCTTTATTACAAACAGAGAGGGAGTGAACTCTGCCAATTGGGGACATCTGCAGGACTTTGTTAAACATCATTAACAATCATATAACTATCTTTATCATTTTCTCATCTTTACCATCCCCCTCCTCTGGTGCTCCATCCTGTATTTTATCTCTGTCTCTGTCCTTGTAATGAAGGTACCCTATATTATCACCGCCCTCCTCTGGTGCTCCATCCTGTATTTTATCTCTGTATCTGTCCTTGTAATGAAGGTACCCTGTATTAACCAATATAATCCCTATAACGAATAGTTTAACATAGTTCTGCCCTGATGAAGCTAAGGCAGTAGCGAAACCGGCTTAGCATTGGTGGGAATAAAAGTAATGTAAATCGAAGCTATTGTTTTACTTTTAATTATTAGAGTTTGCTCCACATGAAAATAAATTTTAAAAAATACCTAACCGGTTCCAATCATCTATTTAAAAATACCATGTAATGCATGAATATGCTCGTACGAGTATAAGAAATTGATGTATAAGGTTTTATGTACCGCCTTGAAATCTGAAACAAAACTACGTTAACGTCATCTGTTGACTACAGTAGTTTGTAGTAAGAATTTAGAGATAAATCCACCTTCAAAACCTTTCACTATACTTTGCAAGATGTCAGAATACAAATGATTTTTATTTATAATCCTCGGGATATATATTCGAATATTAAAAATACGTACCCCTGGTTCCATACAGTAGAGATAGAGACATGTACACAGTTCTACAATGTCCCTTTATCATGTGTATTGTTTTATTTCAAGCGGCACATTGCTTCTCTGAGGAAATCACCAACCACCAGATTAATGTGACTGTCTATCGGGTGGTTGCAGGGAGCCTCCTTTCTTCCTGGACTGAACGGAAGGCGGGCAGACAGACAAAGATGGTTTGTTATTACATAAATTATACAGTTTCAGAAAGATTTTTCTTTACAATTTTGTTCAAAAATCGGAGATATTAGTATTCCCATTCAGTTTATTTCTTTTTTTTTTTTGATAGAAAGCAGTCACTTTGTGGTTAGACATATTTAATGAAAATAAAACAATAACTTTGTTTATAACCACGAGAATTTTATTTAATTTTATTACGACCGACCGGTTTCGCTTAACATAAGCATCTTCAGGGTACAAAAACTGAGTTTAATTTTTGTACCCTGAAGATGCTTATGTTAAGAAACTGGCTCTGTCGTGAATAATAAAATTAATAAAATTCTTGTGGCGAAGTAAAACAAAGTTATTGTTTTATTTCTTTCAGTTTATTTCTTCCTTTCCTCTTTCCGTCCTTCTCTGGTTGGTTGACGCCACGTGTCCATAACTTGAATTTGAGTAATTTAGACTTTATTGACTACGGTTTAGATTGAAATATATTTAATTCTATTCGAAAGGGTAGTCTGAAGTAGTGAGTAAGTTCTGATTAAATATTATAGTGACAAACAGTTATTTACACGTAGCTGTTCGTAGGGCGTTAACCCCAGCTAGTTCCAGCTACTTTTCTTATGATACTTATCCGAGTTTCAGTCTTCTTGCTTTCCAGGTGGTAGCTATACGTCAGACTTCTGTTCAGTGTTACCCCAAGATATCAAGGACTAGTTTCGTGAATAATGGTACCTCTTCCAAATTGTACATTAAGCGTAGCACTTGCACGCGAATTACTGAAATGGAAGACGGCTACAACTGTTTTTGTTGCCTTTGCTTTTAATTTTCGGTCTGAGAAGTATTGTTCCATCACTGTTAGGTCGGCATATAAGTCATTTTCAGCAGAGTCAAGGGATTTTCACTGAAATGTCATAGCAATATTATCTGCATAAATAAATGTTCTCCGCTTCATTTCTGGAAGGTCCGCTATATACAAATTGAAAAGGAAGGGCGCAGGTACATATTCCCGTGGGAGTCCATTTTCCATTTTATAAGTCCTACTTTTCTTAGTTTCATGCGGACTTTCATGGTGCGGTCTGTAATCAGGACTTCAATCATTTTGAACATTTTATCAATTTCATACAATTTATAGTGGTTTAAAAGTAGACCTTCGGACCGAAGGGTAATTTCGATGCACTTAAAGTTAAAATGTATGAAAAAAATCGGTTCGTTCAACCCGGGCCGCTAAGGGCGCTAGTGTAGCATGTTTCCATATGAATGTGTGGAAAATGTCAGAAGCTCGGCGTATCATCTATTGTTTAGGTATTT
The DNA here is from genome assembly GCA_022606495.2 of Halesus radiatus. Classification (NCBI taxonomy): domain Eukaryota; kingdom Metazoa; phylum Arthropoda; class Insecta; order Trichoptera; family Limnephilidae; genus Halesus; species Halesus radiatus. Next base: position 48,292 of record JAHDVE020008318.1, read on the forward strand.
GATTGTCGATGAGGTAGGGTTGATCAACAATACCTTATTAACTTTCAGGTGCGTGCAGTTCGCTTGGGAGAAACGTACGGAGGAAGTAGCCGAAACTATCAAGATGACATCGCCCTCATACAGCTCAAGAGCGACTTCACCTTCTCTCACACGGTGCGCGCAGTCTGCCTGGACCTGGTAGACATGGAGCTGTACACCACGCAGACCAGCCATAGCAGTGTGGGGAAGGTAATTATTTTATTCAATGGTGGTGGGGAGTCTTTCAACCATAACCCTGGAGAATTGCCATTCAGAAACTGTCAAGAGGACATCACTCTCGTGCAGCTGAAGGGTGAGTTCACATTCTCTCCCATGGTGTGTGCAGTCTGCCTGGACCTGGTAGACATGGAGCTGTACACCACGCAGACCAGCCATGGCAGTGTGGGGAAGGTAATTATTTTATTCAATGGTGGTGGGGAGTCTTACAACCATAACCCTGGAGAATTGGCATTCAGAAACTATCAAGAGGACATCACTCTCGTGCAGCTGAAGGGTGAGTTCACATTCTCTACCATGGTGTGCGCAGTCTGCCTGAGGCTGGTAGACAGGGAGCTGTACACCACGCAGACCAGCCATGGCAGTGTGGGGAAGGTAATTATTTTATTCAATGGTGGTGGGGAGTCTTTCAACCATAATGCTGGAGAATTGCCATTCAGAAACTGTCAAGAGGACATCACTCTCGTGCAGCTGAAGGGTGAGTTCACATTCTCTCCCATAGTGTGTGCAGTCTGCCTGGACCTGGTAGACATGGAGCTGTACACCACGCAGACCAGCCATGGCAGTGTGGGGAAGGTAATTATTTTATTCAATGGTGGTGGGGAGTCTTACAACCATAACCCTGGAGAATTGGCATTCAGAAACTATCAAGAGGACATCACTCTCGTGCAGCTGAAGGGTGAGTTCACATTCTCTACCATGGTGTGCGCAGTCTGCCTGAGGCTGGTAGACAGGGAGCTGTACACCACGCAGACCAAGATAATATTGTTAAGTCTTAAATTTAAGGCATAATATTGATACAAATGCCGTAAACTAAACTGGTCTAATTAGTTCAGCGGTAAGAACGTGTTCCTGGTGTGACAGAGGTCCTTGTTTCGATTTCCAGATGAGACTAATACCTTTTTATTTTATGTTTCATATTTAATTTGAGATTTGTTAATACATCATTTTCTTCAACCATATTATTTAATAGTAGTTATAAACGAGGGGATGATTGCCAAAGGACGTGAAATGTCAAAATTAAACTGGTTAATATGAATTAATACCGGTCACAGAGCCCTCCAGTCAAAATGCAGTCATAGATAAAATAAATACTAACATAACCTGAAGGAAAAAAAGGACAGAAAATAAAAAGATTTCAGTCGCATCTGGGACACATTTCAGTTGCCCCGGGTAGGCAGAGGACCTGGGTTCGTGTCCCAGATACGACTAATACCTTTTTTTCTGGTTTCGTCTATCATTGAGGTTATGTTAATATTACTTTCTTCAATGATTAAATCTAAAAATGAGGTTTTTAAATCTCAATAAAAATAATTAATAATTAAAAATAATATATGCATTCGATATTAATAACATTCATCAATAATTGAAATTATTTATAAAACAATAAGTTTTTCCGCAATCAGCAGTGATCTATGAATGAGTGTTTCACGATGCAACACATTGATGTAATGTAATTAACAATGATTTAACTTGCGCAGGTGGCGGGCTGGGGACTCACGGAGGCGGGTACGCCGTCAGAGAACCTCAACTACCTGAGGGTCCACGTGGTGGCGGACGCGCCGTGCACCCTGCAGATGCGGGAAAACTACAGATCTCACATCACGTCAGACAAGTTGTGCGCTGGTGTTACAAACGGTTAGTTTTTGCATACCAGAAGCATCAATATATATATATTGGGCATAACACATTTTTATCAGTACAGTACGCACACGTTATTTAGTAATGGTGCAATGTACATATAATTCAAAAGAAAGTTTAACAAAGAAAAGAAAATTTAAAAATATATATTCTTGTATGCTTCACACTATAAAATACAATCTCTGTCAGTCAGACGTAAACTTTCTGATGTATTCCTCTTTTACAAAATTATACATTCATCAATTGATACACAATTGTGTATTTGGGAAGTATGTTTACGAAAGATGGAAAGACAGATAGGGATATTGAAAGAAGGGTGAATGCAGGAAACTCCATTAACGGAGGACTGAACGCGGTTGGCGCAAACAAAAAGTTGTCCAAAGAAGCGAAGCTAGCAGTCCACAATAGAGTGCTGATACCAACCTTGATGTATGGCAGTGAGGCATGGAACTGGCAGAGGAAGGATGAAAGTAGACTGAATGCTGTAGAAATGAGATCTCTGAGACGAATGTGTGGTAAAACCATGTATGATCGAGTGAAAAATGTTGAGATTCGTAAAGAATGCAAGGCTGATGTAAGCGTAGTGAGCAAGATTAAGAAAGGGACGCTTAGATGGTTTGGGCATGTAGAGCGAATGAACGAAGAAAGGAGTGTAAGGAGAATATATGACGCGAATGTGAATGGAAGAAGAAGCCGGGGACGCCCGAGGAAGACATGGCACGATCAAGTGAATCAAATACTCGAGTCGGGCCATGTCAGAAGTCGGAAGAACAGAAGAGAATGTATGAGGCGTTGTATGAATGTGAATGAAGCAAGAAGTGTATGCCAAGATCGAGTTGTTTGGCGGTCCGTCCTCTCTGCCTACCCCTGCGGAGAAACGGCGTGATGGTTAGTCAGTTAGTCAGTTAGATACACCAAACATTTTATCACAAATCAACATTAATACACCAACAAGAAAATCAACAAGGAAGATAAAATACATTTTTTATATTAAATCCTATCAACAAATACGGGATATTTCTCTCATTTACTGCTGGTATTAAGAAATTACAATACTATGCACTGCTCTAATAACGAAATGGACATTTTTAATGACACAATTAATCAATTTTAAAAAAAGTTTGTACAATATTTACCACAGTATTGTGACAACTCCAACACTGTATCACAATTGTATACTCCCGTTCGCCGTAAACAGAATTTAGGTAATACAGTATAACCCCTATTTTACGTTTTTTAAGGGACTGAAAAAAAACATAATTGGAGGGAAAACGCAAAAGGGGGGTATTGAAAAAAACATTTAAATTTAATGTTTCTTAAAAAATAACGTTTTATTAAAAAACAATATTAAATTTAAATTTTTATTGAAATTTTATTTTATTTTTTATAAAAAAAAATCATGTATGTTAGTTTGTTGCACTTTTATTTTTTTGTTATTTAATTCTCTTTCAAGACTACATAAACATTTAAAAGTGTCATCTTGAATATCACCAATGCTTGTAAAGTAGGTTTTTAAACCCTCGGTGAACCTCATTGCTTCTTCTGGTGTTGGAATATCAACCTCTTCTTCATCGGACAGTTCTTCAGCAGAAAAGTCTGCTGGTGTTAAATGACTGTCAACAATGTCATCAACTTCCACCAAGTCTGATGTCATAACATTGGAGTCCAGGTTTACATAATCCTCCAGGGGTTGGTCTGAAATCTTTTCTCAGCCTTCTATAACATCACCCTGGATATTTTCTTGGGTACTGGGTACGTTTTTATCGTGCTCCTTGTATATCCCAGCTTTCCGGAAACAATTCTTGATGGTAGAGTCAGTTATTTCACCCCATGCCTGAACGGTATAATGCATCGCATCTAAAATGGACATCTTAAATTTGTTGGGGTCCTCACCTCGTTCTAACTGACACAATAACTTCTGAACCAAGTTTCTTCTATAGTAGTGCTTGAATGCCGGAATTATCCCTAAATCCAGGGGTTGTAGTTTACTTATTCAGTTACTGTATGTTATTTGTTAATTGTTTTTGTGTTTAATTCGTAGAACTCCATTTAATTTTTAAAAATTTCAAATGTCAGTGAGACGTCTAGAGTTAGGTAATTAATTTTAGTGTTAATTTGTTGACAGTTATTAGGCTCTGTGGTTATATGTGATTTTACAGTACGATGACCATAGAAGGTGGGATAGTGGTCAGTTAAGTCAATTTTTAAAGTGGCAGTTCTGTGGAGGTAAGTTTTATTGGATTTCAGAAATATGCGATCTAGACATAAATCACTAGGATGATTAGGTCTGGTGATACCGTTTATGTATAAAAGGTATCACCAGACCTGGTGTACATCAAGTTTAATTAAATACTAACTTCATCTTTTTAAGATATTTATATTATATTCTAGCAATAATAATCAATATGTATAATAAACAACAACAAACACTATCTCACAAGAATGATAATAATAATGAAAAAGAAGTGAAAGGTCGAAAGCATATTATAAAGTAGGTGTATAAACTAACTCCTTATTGTCACCTGTGCTGATGGTAAACTGTTTTGATAATTAATAAAGGGCATCATCACATTATCAGTTTGACATTAATGGTAAAACTTTATTTTAAAATTGATTAATTGTGTCATTAAGAATGTCTATTTCATTATTAGAGCAGTGTATAGTATTGTGATGGCTGGTTTAAAAGAAAATGTAGTGGATATGGGATTATCCCTGCGTGACCAACATTTTCCATTCTCTTCCAGGATCAGCTATGTGCCCAGGAGATAGCCGGGGCGGCCTGGTGTTCCCCCCGCATTACGCAAGCACAAGTCCTGGTGCTGATACCTGCCTGCATGCCACCACTATCAATAATCCACGCCAACCGACACTTTCCATTCTCTTCCAGGATCAGCAGTGTGCCGGGGAGACAGCGGGGGCGGTCTGGTGTTCCCCCTGCAGGACACAAGCACCAGCCCCCAGCGCTGGTACCTGCAGGCCGTGCTCAGCAACTCACCAAGTTCCTACAACTTGAGTAATCCCTGCCCGACCACATATTTTGCACTCTACACCTCTTTATTCAAGATCCGAACTTGGCTTACCAGAAATATGGAGGAACTGCAACCACGAGGTAAAATCTGATTTCTAATAAGTAACAATCACGAATAACTTATAAACTTTAGAATTTTTACGAAAAATGTTAACAACTTGACTTTATTAGTTTATTTCTGAACTAAATAATATGATGATAGCTTCCTGAGCCGTTACTTCGTTTCATAAGATATTCAGCAGGATCATAGAACAAGTGATCAGATATTACTTTCCCCTTACCATCTTCTTCCCTTTCGGTGATCACTCGCTTTAGTGTCTGTCAACTATGGCTAAAGACTTAACTCGCAGAGGATCGAACCTCACGTCTTGGACTGATCGGCCGCAAACCAGTCGACTTGCTGACAGTACTTTTGTAGTATGTATGGAAGCAGGTCTGTTTGAGTTTGGAAGGATAGTGCCAATATTTTGAAAGCCCCGAATGACGGTTATGTATTATTTCTAGTTGAAGGAGCTCGCTGCAGACTGAGGGGGTCCGTCGGCGTCTGCCGGAATTTCACCGACTGCCCGGGAGCGAGGGAAGAGGCTTCTCGTGGAATTCTGCCGCAGGTATAATACATGAATTTTTAATTTTAGGGAAGTAACTAATAGTAAATTAACAGAATTAACACTATAAAAAGAACGTCCTCGTATTGTAAATCAATTAAGTTCAATTGTGAATAAAGGATAAGCAGTTTAGTTTATGTTATGACGAACCAAGAAAAACAAACAATAAATGTGAACATTAGTTTTTTAATTAAGGTTATCGAGTCAGTGAGCTCGATTGCATATTAGCAGAAAACTGACGGGACTTCGGCTGCGTGTGAGTGACCGCTAGTTGGGATGGATCCCTTACCAGTTCCCAGCGCACCAATTGATTGGTGTTTTCGGTAAATGGAAATCGTGTGATAAAGATATTTATCAAGTTATATTTTAATTCCATTGCAATCAGTCACAGATATTGGGTGTTCTGTAATCGTAACAGTACTGAACTTGGTGTGAATGAATACTGCAACCAACTCCGCTCTTTTGTTGTAGAAATGGAATTATATTTCGGAAGCTGAAAGGCGGGTGACTCATCGTTCGTAAACGTTTCGGTTAACATTATGCAGTCCGGTTGAAGTTTTAGATTACTGAGGTTAATAATAAATTCGTCGAGGATTTAAATATTTTGGTAAAATATGAATAACATGTTGTAATTAATTCTTTCTTTTGCTAGTTTAAGCGTGTGCAATCGGAACTGACATTTTGGCACCTTGTCCGGAGGTTAATGTCATTAATTTTGCTTCTGATCGAATTTGATTCTTTCCTCCGGTTTGATGGTGGTAGTTAGCACATTTGGGTGGCCGCTCCAGAGATTTGCACTCGCTGAAGGGATGAACTTCTGCACAGTGCTCGCGTGTTGGTCGATTCATTTTGTTGTGGCATTTCTCTGTTGTGTCCAAACCTCTGACAAAGAAAACACTAACCGGGTAAGGGGGTTGCAATCTTTTGCGTAAATTCTCATTAATCCGAAGTGTTATATTTTTAATGATAAGGTTTCATTTCACCTTTGTTTGGAGAATGAAATTATTGATATTTGATATTTTTTTGGCTTTAAACTGTAACATTGATTTTATCGTCGTATTTGTCATGTATTGTTTAAATATCTTCGTTTAGACGAATGATGTCTTCTAAGAAGTCGTTTTCTGTAAAATCTTTGTGGAGACCTTTAAATATGACAGAGGCGTTTGATCTCAGTAATTCTTCTGCCATTTTGTTTTTTTTTTCATGGATTTTGTTTATCTCGTTCCCTAGTTTTGTTGTTTCAGGGCCTGTATAATTGAGACCTTAGTAATATTTCATTTAACCTTTGCTAGGAAGGCACGCGAATCAACCGTTCCCCCGTCTTCACAATTTTTAGATTTTTTTTAAACTATTCAACTTTTAAAATGTTTTCTAAAGTGTTATTTTTGTGTGCGGGAACTCACGCCAATCACCGCCCAAGGACTGAGAACTGAGGACTGATCGACACCGCATAAGAGCGCACCCTGCCCTGCTGTTTTATGTTTGCCTTTATGTTGCTCTTTCAATATAAAGTCGTAGGACACGTCTCGCCATACTAACGGCCGTTCTTCCCAACTTTTCGAATGATCAATCTGAGACACCGATCAGGCAAGCGTTTTGTCAAGTATTCGCTCTGTTTGCCTGTTTCTAAGCATATTTTTCTCTGAATTGTCTACGGAGGTGCCAAACTATAAAATAGTGTCCGCCCACTTTCATACACGATAAAATAGTAGCCGCCCACTTTTAAGACAATAAAATGAAAACAAAGTAAAAATTTTCAATGTAAAATTTACGCAAATTAGTTAATATTGTATTTATTGTGAATACATGTTATTCGTTTTAAAAACTAATACATAAATCAACATTTTATACTTTACAAACAAGTGCGTTCAAAATGTGTTGAAAATAAAGTATTAGCTTGAGTCTTGCTAATGCCGCGAAAGCACCTTGTGGGTTTCATACATTTGACATTTGACGTTCCTCGTCCGTGAAAAAAACAAAACAAAACGTAGCTTATAGTGGGTAAAATACGTTAGATTCTCTTCAGTTTTATTTAAACATTCAAAACATGTTTTAACATTCGAAAACGGAAATAAATCTTCATCAATCAATATGCGATTCACGTAAAATAGACGGCAAACTAATGACATTTGACATTTCGGTGCCATCTGTTCATTTTGTCGACACTTTTTATAACTAGTCCTTTGTTGAGGGGAACTTAATCCGCAAAAATCGATATCCTAAATTGATCGTAAATTTGATCGAGAATTTCGTTGGCAAAGGCGTATTTGTGCATTTGAAATGTGTTGAGGCAAAGTTTCGGCTCAACAGTTGCTCAGTGGGGTTGGGAAGAACGGCCGTACGTCTGACATCTCTCCTGGATTTCTTCTGGCAAGATCCGATCTAATAAGAACAAGAAGGTCCGCTGGAAACTATTGCGAGAACATCAACTAGGTATCAGAGTACAGGGTGTCGGTCACTCATCACAACAACTATTCAAAGATTTTACGGGAAAACAATGTCAATTTTAAAGAGCCGAACCTGTTTGGCTGTAATTGGCACATGGTCATGCCGCCATTCTCATCTTCAAGAGCTTGCTCGAGTGAAATTGCTTGTTATCGTCAGAATGCGAGGAGAAGAAAAGGGTGGAATGTGCGTTATTTTAGTCATGTTGTTAAAATACATTATTCTAATATATATTACCGAATAATCAAATAATTTATTTATTTGCTTTTGGCACTTTTCTCGTGATCCTGTGAAGACAACGGGTCATTGAAAACATTTCACCGAAAGACTATTATTTTTGCGGGTAGGAATGGAATTTTTTTTTTTTGTAATTTTACCCAAAATGTCGGATTTGTGGTAGGTGTTTCTAAGTAATAAAGGTTTTCCATGTAATGTCACATTCACACAACTGCGTGATTCGATGTGATTTGAGACTTTTTCTCAAGGTGAACACAAAGTTTTTATTTTGTCAAGGTTTTCTGGTATTTCGTATTATATGGCTCCACGGGTAGTCACAGTCCGAGGAGACACTTCTCCCGGGCGCTGGAGATCCACATCCAAATATTATTACAAAACTCAAATGATGAACAGACGACAAATTTAAAAAATCTAAAAATCACGGTTGAGTACTTGATGTTCAAAAGGGTGTCCACTTTGAAATATAAATCCGGTGTGGGTGGATTTCATTTAGTATTTATTGACAGAAAATGTATTCAGGATGTGACTATGGGTTTTAAAATATCAAGTAAATTTGGTTATGGCCAGGAATTCCAAGAACAAATCCACAGTGGGACGTGAGTCCTGCGCCTTTGGAGGTATTTCAGCGTCATATAAATGCTAACTAACTAACTAACTAACCATCACGCCGTTTCCCCGCAGGGGTAGGCAAAGAGGACGGATCGCCAAACAACTCGATCTTGGCATACACTTCTTGCTTCATTCACATTCATGCAACGCCTCATACATTCTCTTCTGTTATTCCGACTTCTGACATGGCCCGACTCGAGTATTTGATTCACTTGATCGTGCCATGTCTTCCTCGGGCGTCCCCGACTTCTTCCATTCACATTCGCGTCATATATTCTCCTTACACTCCTTTCTTCGTTCATTCGCTCTACGTGCCCAAACCATCTAAGCGTCCCTTTCTTAATCTTGCTCACTACGCTTACATCAGCCTTGCATTCTTTACGAATCTCAACATTTTTCACTCGATCATACATGGTTTTACCACACATTCGTCTCAGAGATCTCATTTCTACAGCATTCAGTCTACTTTCATCCTTCCTCTGCCAGTTCCATGCCTCACTGCCATACATCAAGGTTGGTATCAGCACTCCATTGTGGACTGCTAGCTTCGCTTCCTTGGACAACTTTTTGCTTGCGCCAACCGCGTTCAGTCCTCCGTTAATGGAGTCTCCTGCATTCACCCTTCTTTCAATATCCCTATCAGTCAGAATGCAACATTAATAAATGGTAGTTATCTCTACCAAAGTTAAAGATGTTATTTAGATTATTTTACCAAAGGAACACCATTCAACTCTCCCGGAATATTGTATGAAAGAGACTGAACATATTTATTTTGTCAAACTTCAGAGGCCTCGTGAAGTCCAATACTTTACTAACTACAATTAGTTTGTTGTATTTTAGATACAAACGTAACTAGTCGTAAATGGATTGAATATACGTTTTTAATTTAATTTTAAATGGTGCAGTGTACAATGCCGACTGACATCAATCCTGGCCTTCTTGAATCATCTCGTCAGCAGATTCCATTCATCATCGTACCCAATTTTATAATGCATCGTAAAATCTGAATTGTGTCTCAATCACCGAATGTCAAGAACTGTCTAAGTCTTGTTGACGTGTAATAACTCCTTTTACTATAGTCCTTGAAACATTTGGTCATGGTACAGTACTTCACGTGGTTTTGCAGCTACAGGTGTATAAATAACTCTGTTTCTTTTATCTTCCTCTGAACAGCAGAGGGTAGTCCCCCTCCATCTGAGTGTATACTGTTTCTAAGTATTCTTGGCTTATAATATCACCATTTTCATTTGTCAATAATAAAAAGAGCATTGAACAGAGTAGTTACCGTTGCGGTTTTGGTGGCCACAACCATCACTGTAAATACTTACTTCTGCCAAATGATGGTAGATTTTCTTTAAAAAATGTTGAAAATTCACTCAAACCAGCTTCCGACTCATGCCAAAAGTACCTCGACGTGTCTTCCCTTTTAAAATTGCGGATAGTAAAATGATGAGCAATTAATTTAGTTTTATAGTAAAGTGCGGATGCTTTTAACGATGGTCCTCAAAGTACGCTTTGTAAATCCACACATTCTTTTCATTCTTCTGGTCATAGCTTCATGTGCTCTTGCCAAGTCTTGTAATTTTCGAACATTATTTTACCCGACCATGTGTTCGTATTCAAAGTGGGGCCCTAGGAAAAGTAGAAATATTTCCGAATCCTGTTTAATTAATGTGCAGCATCCCTAAAGATGGCACATGTCCTAGGAAGATAATTTCCATCTGGGCCTCCTGGGTGGAGTTAATGTGAATAAGTAAAAAATATAGTCAAACCCTGACCAGCCAATATCCAGATTATTTTCCTAAGCTCTATGGGCATGAGTTCCGAGGCCTCCTCGGGCCGGGGAAAGTGCATTGAATATTTTATAAATAATGATAATACGTGTAAATGCACTGTGGATAGTAGAATTCAAAGGTATTCTCCATGCAGATGAACAAGTGAACAGGTAATACAATGTGATGTGTTTTCAGCCGTGTGTCTTCCCGGGGACCGGATTGGTTGTGTGCTGCCTTTGGGTGCCCGGACAAGAGACAGTACTGGAACCCAGCGTCCCTAGCGAAGGTAACTAACTTAGATAATCTTCATTTTACTCACCTTTACCATTATCGCCATCGTCACGGTGTGTTGTGTAACCCTGGTGTGTCTGTGTGCTTGCAGGTAGTAACTGCACCATAAAGGACTCTGGGAGGGCGGCTGAGTGCAGACAATTCAGTGACTGCCCAACGGCTAAAGTGGCCGCGACTAAAGGTGTTTTACCTCAGGTACTGATGAGTGTTGCTTCCTTTATGTGTCTCTGACAATAACAACTTGTTTAACTTACGCGCCCCTAACATAACCTTACATTTTTTGGGAAAAACACAGATACAGACAGTAATATTCATATAAAAATATACAATAACTGATGAAATCGCCTGCATCTCAACTACTCTATTTTTAATTATTTTTATTGAGATTTAAAAACCTCATTGTAATATTTAATCATCGAAAAAAAAAATATTTACATAACCTAAATGAAAGATGAAACCGGAAAAAAGGACAGAAAATAATAAAAAGATTTCAGTTGCATCTGGGACTCGAACCCAGGTCCTCTGACTATCCAGAGCAACGCTCAACCATCTTAGAGGACCTATGTTCGAGTCCCAGATGTGACTGAAATCTTTTTATTTTCTGTCCTTTTTTTCCGGTTTCATCTTTCATTTAGGTTATGTAAATATTATTTTCTTCAACGATTAAATATTCTATTTTTGTTTATTTATTAATTTCTATATAATTTTTCATTTTAATGTAGATATATTTAAAAAATCATGTATTTATTTATTTATATTTTTTTAAAAGAAAGAAAAATATTCCCTGGTTACGAATAACCTAACAATATTTGAATCTCCTACTACCACCAAAGTAAGCGGAAGATATTGCATGTGTCATAATGGAGGACTTAGCCAGCCGAGGAATTGCACTCACGACGCCTGGGTGAGACCCAAACGCGGTGCCAACTCAGCCACTGACCGGTTAACACATATATTATAGAATTTTTTCATAGTCCTCCTCACTTGGGGATCCTGTGCTGAGGCGAAGTAGGTTTTGAATAAGGGGGTTTCAGCGACTTCTATATTTCAACTCCAAGTTTTGGATAGGGTATTTCCAGTAATTTCTATGACGTTGTTTTAAGAATATTAGTCAGTTCTTCGTCTGTTGATTCCTTAAGCCAAGATTTGCTGGATTTCATGCTATTATTATTGTAAAGTGGGAGTTTGTTGTATAATTTTACAGCTAAGAATTCAGAGCTTCTTGTCCAAAAGTAGTATTACACTTAGATACATTTAGCTTGTCTAGTTGCTTTGCTCTGGTATTATGATAATGAGGCGTGATAGCCAGTTTGTCCTTTTTGAGATGATGAACCAGAACATTTTTTGCAAAGATTTTTCGTGTACTTGGAAGTTCGAAGTATCCGTTGTTGACTTCCTCTGGGGACATTTAAAATGGTCTTTATGACGTATTTCTGAGTTGTGTTTAGTGGTTTAATGTAATTTGATGCAGCAGATACCCATCCCAAAATACAATATTCTAAATGAGAGTACCATAAAACATAATATAGTCTATTTTGATCCTTGGTTGACAAGATATTTCAGGAAAGTAGGCAATACATTTCATCAATTAATTTAATAAATACTTTTTCGAGCAAAAAAGCCCTCGGGTCATGTAAGCATCGTATGCATGTAGGTTTTAAAGTCAAAATGTAGTGTGATTAGTTTTCTAACGGTTAATTATTTAAGTACAAAAAGCCCTCGGGTGATGTGAGCATCGTATGCATGTAGGTTTAAAAGTCAAAATGTAGTGTGATTAGTTTTCTAACGGTTAATTATTTAAGTACAAAAAAAGCCCTCGGACGATAAGCATTGTATGCATGTAGGTTTTAAAGTTTAAATGTAGTGTGATTAGTTTTCTAACGGTTAATTAGTTAAGTACAAAAAGCCCTCGGGTGATGTGAGCATCGTATGCATGTAGGTTTTAGAGTTAAAATGTAGTGTGATTAGTTTTCTAACGGTTAATTAGTTAAGTACAAAAAGCCCTCGGGTGATGTCAGCATCGTATGCATGTATGTTTTAAAGTTAAAATGTAGTGTAATTAGTTTTCTAACGGTTAATTAGTTAAGTACAAAAAGCCCTCGGGTGATGTGAGCATCGTATGCATGTAGGTTTTAAAGTTAAAATGTAGTGTGATTAGTTTTCTAACGGTTAATTAGTTAAGTACAAAAAGCCCTCGGGTGATGTGAGCATCGTATGCATGTAGATTTTAGAGTTAAAATGTAGTGTGATTAGTTTTCTAACGGTTAATTAGTTAAGTACAAAAAGCCCTCGGGTGATGTGAGCATCGTATGCATGTAGTTTTAAGTTAAAATGTAGTGTGATTAGTTTTCTAACGGTTAATTAGTTAAGTACAAAAAGCCCTCGGGTGATGTGAGCATCGTATGCATGTAGGTTTTAAGTTAAAATGTAGTGTGATTAGTTTTCTAACGGTTAATTAGTTAAGTACAAAAAGCCCTCGGGTGATGTGAGCATCATATGCATGTAGGTTTTACGGTTATGGTAAGTACAAAAAGCCCTCGGTGATGTGAGCATCGTATGCATGTAGGTTTTAAATTTAAAATGTAGTGTGATTAGTTTTCTAACGGTTAATTAGTTAAGTACAAAAAGCCCTCGGGTGATGTGAGCATCGTATGCATGTAGATTTTAGAGTTAAAATGTAGTGTGATTAGTTTTCTAACGGTTAATTAGTTAAGTACAAAAAGCCCTCGGGTGATGTGAGCATCGTATGCATGTAGGTTTTAAAGTTAAAATGTAGTGTGATTAGTTTTCTAACGGTTAATTATTTAAGTACAAAAAAGCCCTCGGGTGATGTGAGCATCGTATGCATGTAGGTTTTAGAGTTAAAATGTAGTGTGATTAGTTTTCTAACGGTTAATTATTTAAGTACAAAGAAAGCCCTCGGACGATAAGCACCGTATGCATGTAGGTTTTAAAGTTAAAATTTAGTGTGATTAGTTTTCTAACGGTTAATTATTTAAGTACAAAAAAAGCCCTCGGACGATAAGCATCGTATGCATGTAGGTTTTAGAGTTAAAATGTAGTGTGATTAGTTTTCTAACGGTTAATTATTTAAGTACAAAGAAAGCCCTCGGACGATAAGCACCGTATGCATGTAGGTTTTAAAGTTAAAATTTAGTGTGATTAGTTTTTTAACGGTTAATTATTTAAGTACAAAAAGCCCTCAGGTGATGTAAGCATCGTATGCATGTTGGTTTTAGAGTTAAAATGTAGTGTGCTAAGTTTTCTAACGGTTATTTATTTACGTACAAAAAACAATGATAAAATAGTGAAAATGATATATACGGTTATAAATCATTATTTTAATATAATCTCTACTTGTATAATTTATTAGTACTGTCATTGTCACTAAAACTGTTGTGGTAATAACATTTTGAAAATATTTATTTTAATAATGTGACATTACAACTTAAGGCGAGTTTAGACCAAACGAGCAAATGCTCGTTCTTCCCCCATTCCGGCGAAATTCTCTTGGTGTAAACGATTTTTGTCGCGCGATCGAGAATTCTTTTGAGTTTTATGGATATTCGCTCCATTTCTACCCACTGTACCTAGAATGTTCTGAGAATGCTGGTTCGTTTGGTCAAACGCCCGGTAGAGCAAGGGCCCAGCTGCATATAGCATCGCATTCGGACGAATTTCAAAATGTTCTCGTTTTCCAATGAACATAAATACATATATATTAAATAATACCTATTACTTATTATTCCACTTAACTGGATTTGTACTAAGAAAAATGTTCACAATTGGTCGAAGTTTACCGAGAACATAAATGTTTTGGATGTAAAAGTAATACGTATTTACTTTCCATTATACATCAATAAAATATTCCACGTATATGATACTGACGTCATCCAACAACGTCTTCTCCTTCTTTCCTTTTGTTTTTAATTGGTTAATAATAAAATCAGCATTTTAATTACTAGCTCGTCTTTGCTTTCGTTAATGTGTAAATCCCAGCGGAGTTTATCGTCATTTCAGATCCCAAGATATTTAATATTTTTTTGCTTTCTTTATATTTAGGGCAATGAGGTAAATAGTTTTGACATTCATGTAAATTAAGTATATGGTCATTCATTGGTTGACCTCTCTTGATTATTGAGAATGTTAGATATTTAGTTAATTCACGTTTAACGTAAGCAAGTTCACTTTTAACCATTTTTGAAATACAGCCGAGCCATGCTCTGCTTCTTTGAAGGTATTTGTCTAATCTTGTTCATGAAAAATAATAAAAGTATCATCTGCAAAGCTAATTATGTCTCCTTTGATGGGAAGATTCATAAGATCATTTATATAAATGAGAAATAATATTGGTCCCATAACGTTTCCTTGGGGGACACCATACGTAATTGGTAAAGTTTTGCTGTTTATTTTTTCCAATTTGTACAAACTATTCTCTACCAGATGTGTAACTCCCAAGTAGGTTGAGAGTTGATTTTATCATTCCATTTTTTTAAAGTTTTAATCATAGTAATTTATGTTCAATCGCATCGAAAGCTTTTCGAAGATCATTGAAAACTGCCAAGCATTATTTACCTTCATCCATTTTTTGAATAATTTTATTTATTACGTTAGCTATAGCATCACCAGTACCCAGGTTTTCACTAAACTCATATTGCGTATTATATTAATATTTTATTATTTTCCAAAAAGGTTACATGTTTTTTTATCACTTTTTTATTGATTTTTTAAAGTGTTAGAAGACTAATTGGTCGATAGTTAGATATTTAATTTTTAGACCCTTTTTATAGATTGGAGTGACCTTAGCAATTTTAAGACAAGATGGCAAAGTAACTTTTGATATTGATAGATTTACAAGGTATGTTACGGGATAAATTAGCTATTTGATTGAACTTAGGAAGGCTACAACACTTCTTATTTCATCACTTGTTATTTTGTTTATATTAAGGCTATTGAGTAATCTGAAAGTATGTTGCCTGTTGTATGCGGATGATGCGGTACTGATTGCTAACAGTATGGAAGATTTACAGTCCCTCGTATCTAGGATGAATGAAGTATGCATGAAGAACGAGCTAATGATGAATGTAAGTAAGTCTAAAGTCATGGTGTTTGAAAGAGAGAGTGTGAAAACAGTGTGCAATATAGTTGTGAATGACGAATACTTGGAGCAGGTCGATGAGTTTGTATATTTGGGAAGTATGTTTACGAGAGATGGAAAGACTGATAGGGATATTGAAAGAAGGGTGAATACAGGAAACTCCATTAATGGAAGACTGAACGCGGTTGGCGCTAACAAAAAGTTGTCCAAAGAAGCGAAGCTAGCAGTCCACAATGGAGTGCTGATAACAACCCTGATGTATGGCAGTGAGGCATGGAACTGGCAGAAAAAGGATGAAAGTAAACTCTGAGACGAATGTGTGATAAAACCATGTATGATCGTGTGAAAATATTGAAATTCGTAAAGTATGCAAGGCTGATGTAAGCGTAATGAGTAAGATTAAGAAAGGGACGCTTAGATGGTTTGGGCATGTGGAGCGAATGAACGAAGAAAGGAGTGTAAGAAGAATGTATGACGCGAATGTGAATGGAAGAAGAAGCCGGGGACGTCCGAGGAAGACATGGCATGATCAAGTGAATCAAATACTTGAGTCGGGCCATGTCAGAAGTTAGAATAATAGAAGAGAATGTATGAGACAATGTATGAATATGAATGAAGCAAGAAGTGTATGCCAAGATCGAGTTGTTTGGCGGTCCGTCCTCTCCTCCTATCCCTGCGGGGAAACGGCGTGATGGTTAGTTAGTTAGTTAGTCTATTTTCATGATTTTTACGTTCATTTATCTCTGTTTTATCGACAGTGGCAGAATTTTGTTTAATTTTATTTACTAAATTTGAGCACGTATCACAAAAAAAAATTGTTTGCATGGTCAAGTAGTTTGTTTGGTTGGTTTGCAAATGATGTACGAATCATATAAATTTAATTCTTTAATGGTTTTTTCATTGTGCGAGGCTTTAACAAATGTTATTTCATTTATGATCCGCCAGAATTTACGTGAATTGTTATTAAATTCATCCGTTTTTGATTTGTTTTGATTTTAGCTGTCAACAGTTGTTCTGTCTTGTTCCTCTTTATATTTATCAAAAACCAATTATATTCCGTTATCTGCTTAAAGAAAAGGGTTGTGTATTGTTCCTTGGGGATTCTTCTCCTCTCTGGTCATCCAGGAGCCAATTTTCGCAGCTGATTATCAGATATTTATACACCTTTCTACCTAGCTGTCACTAGTTCTATTTTTTTTGTTCTTTTGTATTTGTAAAGAATGGAGGATATTCCTGAAAAGGTCCCTTCAGGACTCCCCAGAAAGTCTCCAGATCCCCCTCCCGACCTTCTAGATAATACTTCAGAAATTTCAGACAGTGAATCTGTCATAATGAAGTCTTACAAAAAAAGAAAGTTTCGTGCATCTCCAAACATATCCGACTGCCTAACTAATTTCTACTCTGTTTATTCCCGTGGCCAATATATTGTGTACGCCGAAAAAACCGAGCAAGGAAAAAGTATTCATCCTCTTGAGTTTGGTAAATTTCTAACAAACGCAAACATTCTTTCCATCAAGCCTGGAGGTGTAAAAGCTGGGGGTCGTTTTCGAATCTCTGTTGAATTCCTCACAGGGTCAGCCGCCAATTCAATTATTAAAAATATTTACACATCATCAAATTCCAAATTCAAGGCATACTTTTAATGTAACCCGTATGGGTCTGGTCAGAGGTATCTCGACCGATCTTTCCATCCCATAAATTTTATCCTCCCTTACAAACCCTCAACATATTTTCAATCCCATAAAAGCCAGAAGGCTAAATTACGAGGACTCTTCCGAGGGCATAATTTCCTGGAAACCCTCCCAATCTGTAGTGATCACATTTCAAGGGCAGTATCTTCCTTCGCATATATATATATTTATTTTTTAATTCATTACCGGTTGAAATTTACACTTATCCCACCACACAATGTTTTAATTGCTGCCGTTTTGGTCACGCCAAAGCTGCATGCAGATCTCCGCCCAGATGTTTCAAATGTAAGGAAAGCCGCACAGCTGACCAATGCCCTTCTTTAGCCCAACCCAAATGTTTCAACTGTTCAGGCTCTCAAACAGCCATCAACTCTTCTTGCCCAGAACAATCCCGCCAAAAAATATTAATTTTTCCATGTCTTCTAGGAACCTATCTTTTCTGCAAGCTCCTACATAATAAGATAAACCCTAGCAAGTAGTATTTGTACAGCGCCCTTGGTGATTTTCCACGGAAACGGCGCTATACAAGTCATCCAAGTGTTATTATTATTCTAAATTATTCCCTCATTTGCTGAGGCTTTATCCAGCAACCCTACATCTAACCCTCTCCAATCCTCAACAACAACTTCTTCTCGCTCAACAAAATACTGATCAGTTTTCATTTCAAGGCATTTTCTCAATATGCTCTGTACTATTTTTACTGAACTGTCAGCTTGACCATTTGATTGCGTATAGTTTGGACTGGTAGTGAGTGATGTGTTCAATATCCCACTCATACAAAAAGTTTTTGAAAACGGCTGATTATGATTATGGGTGTCCCATTATCACTTACTAGTTTTAGTGGTATCCCATGCCGTGAAAATATTGATTTCAAATGTGTGACGGGAGTTTCTGGGCTATACTTGTATAACATTGAATGTTCTATATATTTTGAATAATAATCAGTAACAATAATTTGAGTTGCTAAAATTCATTAAATCAACACCTAACTTTTCCCAGGGAAAATTTGTAATACTGTGTGACAAAAGAGGCTGCGACCAGTTATTAGGTTTATATTTAGTACTAATCTGACAATGATCGACAATATTTTGAATATCAGAGTTAACATTCGGCCAAAAAATCATATTTCTGACTAGACTTTTTGATTTTGACATACCTGAGTGACCTTAATAAATATCTTTTAAGATTTCAGGACATAAAATTAATGGTATAATTAAACTAGGCCCCGTAAACACCAAATCATCGATAACATGAATTTCTGCTTGAAAATTGCAATACGGCTTTACGCAACACTCAACTTTATTCCTACTAGATGGCCAACCAGTTTTGTAATATTTCATGAGAGTTAATAAAGACTGATCTTGTTTCGTCGTCTCAGTTATTAATTTCAGTTTATCTTCTGAAACGGCTAGACTTGACATCTTGACATTAGTGCGCCCCATTGTAGAATTTGGCAGCCACCTCTGGTCGGGAGTCCCAAAATATCTGAAAAAAAACCTTGACTCTGTGCAGAAACGGGCGGTCCGTTTGATAGATTCGCCTATCTTAACAAATGGGTTGCAATCTTTGGAGCACAGACGTCGGGTGGGAATGCTGTCCTTGTTCTACCGGTATTTTAATAGAAGATGCTCCGAGGAACTAGCGTCATTGATCCCTTCGGCACCGGTGCATAGTCGGGAAACACGCCAAACGCGCGCCCAACATTTGCACACGGTTGACATTTGTCACATGAGAACGGGTCGCTTCTACGACTCGTTCTTGTGTTCAACAGCTCGGCTGTGGAATGATCTGCCGGCCTCTGTGTTTCCTCCATTGTATAACATGGGTCTCTTCAAGACCCAAGTTCACTCCTTCCTATCCTCTAAAAGATCCTCCACACAGCATCCCCAAAGATGATATAGGCCTTGAGGGAAATTATTTCCTCCTTGGTCTCCTGTGTGGAGTTACTGTAAAAAAAAAAAAAATTAATGTGGATATCAATTCCAATTTTTTTAACTAGTGCCTTGTGATCTGTTTCTACATCCACAATGTGACCATAAATATGTTGATGGAATTTTTGACACCGAATAAAATTGTATTTACTTCTTTCTCTATTTGTGCAAAATTTTGCTGACTGTACGTTAACGTTTTTGTTGCATAAGCAATCGGTCTACTCTCCTATAAAATTACTACACCCACTGTGCTCTCTGAGGAATCCACAGATAATATCAGCGGATTGTTAAGGCCGAATAAACACCCAGCTAAAATTCGTGTTACCGTCAAAAACGATTGTCGCACTCGGCGGGAGATGGCGACACTACAGTTTACTCCGGTCTCGCGAGCCAACGTATCGTGCAGTGTTGTTCCAATGAAATTATTGATGAATTCTAGGTTTCAGCACTTTTACCGAATAATTTGTCATTTGGGTCTTGGGCATTGAAGTGCGCAAACATGAAGAGGAAAATAACTAAATATATAGTATTATGCATCTAACGCGATTTGTTTCATACTAAATTTGGAATAATATGTACCTACATTCAAAATGGAAAAGCAGGAAGGTACATTTTTTTATTGTTAATGTTACAACTAGCGAAACTAAGAAGAAAGTTTTTTGATTTGATAATAAATATTTATATAAAAAAACGAAACATGTGATAATTTTTTTTTATAATATTATTTTACAAGAAAAATAATAATAACAATATTTACCGCCCTACCCATACGAACGTAAGCAATACGGCTGCTATATTATCGCCCGTACGTTCAGGTATAAAAAAGCTATACCCAAACCCCACAAAACGTTCGAATACCTCAAGTCTGTTCCTGCTATATATCGTATAGTATTTCCACGGATCGGTTTGGATATTTTCCTCTCTCCCTTACAAGTTACGTCAATTTATTTGTTGTTTTCCAAATAGCAAAACTAAACAAAACGGGTTTTTTGGTAGCCGATATTAAAGCAAAAAATACATATTACGTAAAAAATAATTGTATTGTTTAAAATAAAAAAAAAATCAAAAATTAATATTAAATGACAAGCAATTGAAGACTTCATATTTTACACTTTATTTAATTCCGCCATTTTGGATTTTGAATATGAATATTATGAAAATAATAAGTGTTCTCTGAGGCAGTCATATTTTGAAACACAGGTCGTATGTTTTTGGCTAATTCAATTAATATATACAGTTTTTGAATGAGTATGAAAAAAAAATTTCGCTTTTGTTTTGTATTTTAAATAGGTATTTGTTTAGTTTTGGCATGATTTTAACTTAAGTTCATGAAAGAAATTAGGATATTCACGATCAAACCGATTATCGATACGGAAATTATAATAATGTTAATACTCAATACTATTTTTATTCTTAGAGTTGAAGTTTCTAAAAAGGTACATACTTTTTTACTTATGTTTAGTTATGGTTTACCATGAATAGAATATACAATTATGTACGGTGAAGCTCATCTTTGTTTTGACATATGATATTCTAACCTCAAAACTCATCAAAACCGACCGGTCATAGATTTAGAGCATTTTTAGAGGAGCTATACAGGGCTCAAGGTTTGCATCGCACGTGTGCATTTGTGCAAATAAAAATCCATCAAACTTCTGAATTCTTGTAAAAAATTAATAAACATCAATACAGACATAACCATTCTACAAGAAGAAAAAATGAAATAAGATTTCCTTTTCGAAAGAAAACAAAATCACAAAACTCATTACTACATAATGAGGAATGAACTGCGCATTATTTGAATGATCAAAGACTCGACAGAATTCAGAAGTAAACTTAAAAAAACTCATATTTTCAGACAATCATATCCATAAATGGAAGAAATGCACCAGTAAATTGCTTAGCCAGGCTAACCGGTTAGTGCTTACCTAAACTCACTTATAGAAAAAGTAAAAAAAAATCTTGCATCGGTGCGCAAATGCGTCTACAGCCCGCAATACTGTAGATAACTAAAAAATAAAGTGGTTCATTTGGGATGTGTTAATATTATCTTCTTCAATGATTAAAATATTACAATGAGGTTTACAAACTTCAATAAGTTATAAAAAAAAAAAAAAAAATTGATTGTCGATATCCGTTTATTTCCGATTAATATTTTTGCAATAGTAAAAAATCTGACCGAATACCATTGATTCGTTCGGACTACCCTACACATATAAGGTACATGCATTATTAAATATATCGCTAATCAATGTTTTTCTACAAAATATTAATTCTAAAAATGTTTTTGATGTTGTGACTTGTGTTTTCTGGTGAAAAATTTCTCATTTCGTCTTTTTCTGTCAATTTTTAACCAAATAATTCGTAAAAAATGTTGCTAATCAGAGCGACGCGAAAACACGTCTAGCCGCTGCCACCTCTGGGCAGCTAGTGGCGATTTGACCAGTGTAAATGAGTATCGCGCTAACTAGATAAAATAGGCAAATGCAAGTTTGTAAATTTATTAAAAATTGCACTTCTTCAATTATTATTTTTTTTATAAATATGTAAAATTATTTAATAATATCGAAGTACAGTAGGTGAGTAAAAAAATATGAAATATATCTATAAATACGTGCGTAAAAAAATAGACAAATTGAAGGAGTTTCGTAGCAAAACACGTGCTCGGAATTTTTTATTAATGTTTTCATTTAAAGTAAAATTGACTTTCCGAAAAGCAGCCAAGCTAGATAATGTATTGATTTATAATACTGCATCATTAGGTGATACGAAATATGTGTGCTTTATAACAAACGCTAGTTTGAAAATGTAAAAATCTGTGCAACGACCAACGGAAGAACTTTATTACATAAAAATATATTCATGATTTTTCAAAATTTTAAATTAACTATTCTAAATAAAATAACAATCTTTCAAAATCAATTTATGTTTTTTTGTGGAAAAGAGTCAACACGTCTAGAATTCGTTCGAAAAATGACTATTTTTCAGTTGTGGCTTGTTAAATCGCCTTAATGTCAAAATTAGGAGACGAAATAATAATTTTCTTTAAATTAACAAAGGATTGATCGTGATTAGCATTCCAAATCCAACTTACATATGTTTTAACAAAGTCTTTAAAATTTCTGTTTCCTTCGATAAATTTTTAATAAAACATCTTAAATAATTTATCATACCTAAAAACCGTTGTAAGTCTTTCTAACAAGTAAGGTGGTAATTCACGTATAGCTCTAATCTTTGACTCATCAGGCCTGATTCCTTGACTGCTCAAAATATGACCCAGAAATGTAACTTCCTGAAAACCAAAGTGACATTTATCTCGATTAAATTTTAAATTGACTTCTCTGGCTCTTTTAAAAACATTTTCTAGTCTCCAGTCATGTGTCCTTGATCCTCTCCCCATAGTAAAATATCGTCGACGAAGAAAATTACTCCCTCTAGGTGAGTAAATCATTATTGTGATTATTCTAGAGAAATATGCAGGGGCTGAATTTATTCCATATGGAAGTCTTAAAAATTGATAACTGCCAAAGGGTGTTTGGAAAGTACACAAGTCAGTACTTTCTTTATCCAAAATCCTGAGAAACCATCTAAATTTGAAAAATACTTTGCTCCCTTAATTTTAAATCTAATATCTTCCACCGAAGGCGTTGGAAAATGTGTTCTACAAATAGTTCTATTCAGTTTTCATGACAAATTCGTAACTGTGAATTTTATCCTCCACGACGACAATAGAACTCACCCACTGTGTCGGATTTGTAACCTCGACAATGACTTTTATTCCCTCCATTCTATCCAATTCGTCTTTTAATTTATCGTGAAGGGAGTCACTTGTCAACACATCTGACACCATGTTGTATTGTGGTGTTATACTGAAAAGCACTTGTAAAAGTAAAGTAGATTTATTAACCATTCAGGTTGAAACAGGTTTGACAAGTGACCCCTCTAACAAGTGACTCCCAGAGATTATGCACCTAGACAAACCTATAGAAGTGATTCATAGATTATATTAGTATATAAGACGGAGATGTCATTTAATTACGCATAATCAATATTTATTTTCTTTGCAATGAGATTATCTTGTATTTTTATTCCGCAAAATGCACGAGTAGTTTAGGGTGTGCATTATTCCTCCTGTCCTGTATTCTTTTAATACTAATTATGTGGCTGTGTTTGATGTCCGGGCCTGCCCCCGCGGCTGATCTCTTTATAATTTCGGATGTTTGTTCACCATTATAATGGGGTATGCCCGCAATCTCTAGGTAATTACTGCGAGATTTATATTCCAAATCGATTATTTTAATTTCTAGTTGCTAAATATTTCATTTTATATTTTTCTTCTGCTGTTTTTTTTTTCAATTTCTAGTTCATTTTCAATTTTCTCAGATTGGTTATTTTCTCGTATTGATTACTATTGAAATCAATACAATTTTCTCAGATTGGTTATTTCCTCGTATTGATTACTATTGAAATCAATACAATTTTGCGTTTCAGTAAATTTTTTCAATAATTTCCCCTTTTCAACGATTTCATATTTTCATAAAAATAACTGAATAATTTTTTTCCATATTCTATTTATTATCACTTTCAACGTTAGCTTGTTTATTTCTAGTGCGTGCCATTTGCATTCAATAATTCTTTCTTAATGGACATAAGAGAAAAGAATTTTATGAAACTAATACAAATTAAAATAAATTCACGGAGGCTCGAAAACCCATACCGCCACTTTTACACGGGCGCGACCGACTAACCCACTGACCCAAATCCCGCTTGTGATAATCGAGTAAATAGACCTTTATATTGTAATTCCATTCGATATGGTGACGATAATGATACTTTTAGGTGACAAGGGTGTTTCTATAAAGTCTTCACTGCACTGGTCAGTGCACTGGTCACTGGCACTCTCACGGATTAACATTTTAGTGGCACTTAAATAATCTTTTATTAATAAGTTTTAGATAAATTAAAAAGGAAAATAAATAAATGAATTAAAGATTGCGTTACACTATGAGGGAAAGTGCCCAATATCTAAGTGATGTAGTTAAAATAACTTATACAAATATATTTTTTTGAAGAATTTAAAGTGAAAAAATAATTAAAAAATAGTGTTATACAGAGTAACGAAAATAAGTACACAATGTTTAAACACTGTTCGTCGAAGTTTAAAACAAAATTATATGTTTTATCTGTGTTTCTATATTGCTTACAGAAATGTGACTCAACTAATCGCGAGTCCGATTTGGTTTGCTGCGAGAAGGCTGCCTGTCCGCCACTGCCGCAGGGAGCGGTCACTCAGCTACCGACTGGCTCCAAGGCCGCTGACTGTGAGTTTTACAAAACCTCAACTGAAATGTTCAAATATTGATAATGCATTATAAAGTGCCTCGACGCACATCAAGATGGCTAAACTAAATTATGGAGCTAAAAATAGGTATCAGTGTTTTTTTAAAACTAATCGCAAATACCTTAAAAATATTGTTTATAAACTAGTTCGCAATGCTCCGTAACGCAACACAAAGTGGAGTCATCTTTCGCACGGCCAATATCGGTTAGTTGCGCCCTTAGAGTAATAAGGTTGCGCCTGAATTGTTGACCGAGTAACTAGGCTTTCCTATTTTAAAATCACAGTGTTTTCAACATGGATATTGAAGTCTCAGGTATGAATTTTAATGTGCTATTATTGTTAATAGACAGTTGTACGTAGTATAAATATAATATATCTTTTATTACATATCATTTTTGTTTTACAAATTGAAATGTTTACTCAATTTATTTTTTATAACTTATTGAAGTTTCTTGCATCCCTTGTAAACTTCTTTTGCTCTAGACGTAACCACGCTTTCTTCAATATAAATCTAAATATTTTTGAAATAAAGGCTGACGGGCTATTTAACTTGTTTTTTATTTTAATATATGGAGAAAGTTTAATATTCATTTAAAGTAAGGTTGTAATATTATACCATTCACTCATTAGCCCTAAATGAAATACTAAAAAAGTCCTTTGAAAATAAATAAACAACCTGCACACCTAGACTAGACAGACATATTGACAGAACGTTACTGTTAAATAGGATAGGAACTGAGATTATGGAGGTGTTTCATGTTTACCAAATAAATCTAATATAGCTGTGGTTTGGACGCTGCAGCATGTCCGTTTCGTAGCGGATCAACTCCAGGAGAAGGGAGACTGTCCGAGTCGGGGCGGCCTCTCTGTGTGGCTGAACCTGGCTATCCACATCAGTTGGTCCACCCTGAATCCACCCTTATCAGTTAGTTTTTTCAATGAATTAGTTCGGCACTCAAAATGCTTATTTTTATTTCTTGTTTCCCCACAGACTGCATAGAACTTGCTGAAAAATTGTTCCCATGCCAAGAAACAAGATCCGGCTGGACGCGGGGAGACCTGTGCCCAGCTACATCAGACCGTGGAGGAAGATATCACCGTACTCTCCTTAACTCCACTGCCGAGGCCCCGCACCATGTAAGTTACACCACAATACAATATTAGGTTGCACACGAAATAATTGTTCCCATGCCAAGAAACAAGATCCGGCTGGACGCGGGGAGACCTGTGCCCAGCTACATCAGACCGTGGAGGAAGATATCACCGTACTCTCCTTAACTCCACTGCCGAGGCCCCGCACCATGTAAGTTACACCACAATACAATATTAGGTTGCATACAAAATAATTGTTCCCATGCCAAGAAACAAGATCCGGCTGGACGCGGGGAGACCTGTGCCCAGCTACATCAGACCGTGGAGGAAGATATCACCGTACTCTCCTTAACTCCACTGCCGAGGCCCCGCACCATGTAAGTTACACCACAATACAATATTAGGTTGCATACGAAATAATTGCGGTTCATAACAACCAGTCAAATATATTCACAACATTTAATTTTCCCTAAAAATTAATTATTTAAGTAAACAAGTTCTATTCAAATCGACACAGACTTGCTTATTCATTGCAATTTTTTTTCTGGTGTTAGATTTGTAAGTTTCATTATTCAAAAAGAAAACTTGCAGTTTGGTTGGAAGTGATATTTGTAGGCAGCGCACGTTTCTCAACAGTATCTAAACCAAATGAATATTTCGTGAGAATACAACTAAAAGTGGCCACGTCAAGATTCCTGTAATTCAAATAAAAAGTATCATAACTTGCGAGACTATGAGCCTGCATCCATGCTAAAATCCTCTACCTCAATCTGCCAATAAACAATACCTAGGACTTGGTCACCTTTGGTTGTGTGTGCTCAGGATTTATGAATCCTCTAACATTGACATCTGGCTTTATCACATTATCACTGATATACGTCTCAGAGACTTCCATAGAAAAAATGGGTAAAAATGTGCCAAATGCTTTTTTTCTACAACGTAACTTTCATTGTTGACTTTAACCAAATTCCAAATGGAATTTAAATATAAAATTAAGGAAAAAATAAAATTAGCAAGAAGTGCTTTTCAGAAAATTTCGTAGAAAGTCAGTCAAAAGAACTTTTCCGTTACTTAAATTATAAAAAATAACATAATAATGTAAATATTTCTCAAATCAACAACAATATATTGGATAACTTAGAAGCACTCGAAATTAGAAAATCCCTGAATAATAATGCTAGTATTTTAAATAACCAAATTAACTTACCTTTTAGTCCCATTCTTAATATTTTTTCCAATAAATCGCTCTGTTCTTCCCGGAAATCCTACAATTACCCCTACCCATTTGCTTACCCCCCACTCCAACAACTAAAATTTATATCTCTTATCAATATTCTATATCATAAGTTAGTTTTAATATTCTCCTGATGAAGGAAGGGTGCTTCCGAAACCGGTAGAGTTTAAATAAAATAAAAGTGGTCCACAACAAATCTATATGTTTTTTTTTATTGTAAATTATGGCGAGCCACAAAGTAATGCTTTTTACAAATATACAATATATACTACTCATAAGAACCAATCACTTTGTTTTTTAACATCATATTAAATAAAACAAACACTTTGTTATTAACCACGAATACGTTTTATTTTTGGCCAACCGGTTTCGCTCAACTCAAGCTTCGTCAGGGCAAATTTAATAACTAAAGAATGATACAGAGTTATCGGTTATATATAGTTACAGAATGCAATAGAATGAAAGAGAATGCAAAAGAGAGAGAAAAGAGAACAAAACATTAGAGGGAGACAAGAATAGAAGAGTATTAGGTGTAAAAGGGAGACAGCATTAACATGCATTTATAATAATAGATAGTAAATACAACAGTGCAATGGGAATATAATGAAGTCCAATGACTACTGAGAGAGATAATCCAACAATATTAATACAAAAAGAGCAGTTATTAATGGAAAACATACCACCTGATTACGTAATAATAATTAAAAGGATGACTCAGGCAACATAACAACGGTATCCGTAATGACATAGAGGTATGAGGTGGAAGTTAGTGACTGATAAGGTGTGGAAGATTCACAGGAAATATAATTAGCATCGGGCTGTAAGATAAATGTGTTTGATTATTAAGTAGGTTGTCTGCTACAATTTAAAGATTTTTCTAATTTCTAGAAAGCACTTAGGAAAGTTGTCTTAGTCTTAGTTGTTTTAGTCAATTTTGAAGGCGAAGGATCAATTTTTCGGCAATGATTATTCGGCACTACTACTACGTTAAAAATCCCACAATTTGAAACCAAAATCGGTCTCCGAGGACCTAATATCGTCTGAGATCAGCTGTTCTAAATATCGAGAAAAAATCTCTGTTGTCTTTCTATCTCTTTTTTTTTAGTTTTACTCAATTTTGACAGCGAAGGAGTAATTTTTCGGGATAGGTTGTTACACACTTTTTCAGGGAAAATTATACATGCTATAATTTGATACCAAAGTGGTATCTGAGTACTTAGTTGCTGACAGACAGCTGTTAACATAAACTATAGATGAATTACAGCAAACATCTAGGTGTTCTGTAGTGTTCCTAATTAACCCAGTTTGTTCTTCACCTTTATCACTCTGAGATTGGGCAAGGATTTTTATTAAAAATTTTGTAGTATGTGCAGTTAACAAAACAGTGAAGGCACTTTGGGCGTTTTTCTTAAATTTACAGTACATATTTCATATAGAATGAAAACATTACAGTTTAATAATTGTCGCCATTGGGAACCTTAGACATTTCCCTAACTACCGGGATATAATTTACAGATAATTAAATTGTTATATTTCTGACGTTTACCACCTTCGTTGAGTCTTCGTCCTTAATAGTACATTACTGCTGACCCTGTACAAAACGCTAATGCGCCCCACTGTTGAGTTTGGTAGCCACCTCTAGTCTGTAGCCTGATAATACCTGAAAAACCCTTGACTCTGTCCGTTTGATAGATTCCCCTATCTTAACCAACGGATTGCAATCTTTTGAACACAGGCTTCAGGTCGGAATGCTGTCCTTGTTCTACCAGTATTTCAATGGAGGATGTTCTGAGGAACTAGCGTTATTGATCCCTTCGGCACTGGTTCATAATCTGGAAATATGCAAAACGCGCTCCCATCATTTGTACACAGTTGACATTTGTCACATGAGAGCGGGTCGTTTCTACGTCTCGTTCAACAGCCCAGCTGTGAAACGATTAGCCGGCCTATGTGTTTTCACCCTTCTACAGGCTCTCTTCAAGACCCATGTTCACTCCTTCCGCTCCTCAAAAGACCGTCCACACAGCATCCTTAAAGACGACGTAGGCTCCGAGGGAAATTATTTTTCTAAGGGCCTTATGTATATTTGAAAATTTGCTAATAAAGGAAAACTAAATAAGCTAGAAATGATTAGTAACAGAGCTCTGAGATGCATACTAGGGAAGGGTAAATATATAAAAATAAATTAAATGAGAGAAGAGCTTCATTGGACTCCAATAAAAAAGAGAGAGAGCTATACAATTGTTGCACGTAAAATTCTGAATAATCAAATGTCTAAATATTTTATAGATGAAATTGTTTTTGGTAAAAATGTACAGAATTATTAAACCAGATATGGAAATAGAATAAGATTACCGTATATTATTAGAAAAACACAGTAACAGAACTGCTTTATGTATAGTCCACACAGTATAGAGGACTGAAGGTGTATGATGTATAGTCCATACAGTATAGAGGACTGAAGGTGTATGATGCATAATCCATACAGTATAGAGTACTGAAGGTGTATGATGTATAGTCCACACAGTATAGAGGACTGAAGGTGTATGATGTATAATCCATACAGTATAGAGGACTGAAGGTGTATGATGTATAATCCATACAGTATAGAGGACTGAAGGTGTATGATGATTGCCTGAAAGTCTGAAGAATGAGTCCATTTAAACATAATTGTTACGTTTAATGTAAAAATACAATACATATTATAAACAATGAAATGTAACCTGGTGGCACTTAAAGTAACATGTGAATGTTTTCATACCTATGTTAAATAACCTCAGATTTTTTTTATTCAGGGATTTTCATATAATAACTTTATAATCTCGACATTTGTTTAGAGATTATTCTCACAAATAACATATGTATATTTTATAGAGTCCATAAAAACTTCAAGCTTTCAAGGGAAGTGTGTAATATGTCCATGGAAATTCGGAATGCGGGGCCTTAAAGGTTAACTTAAAGAACAGTATTTCCTTGCTTTATTCTATGTTAGAACTCCGATTCCAATCAAATGTTTTCGAAGACTGTTTGAAATGTGACTTATTAGCCCAGTTAATGGGAAAAACCAATGTAAAATGATAAGACCGTTCATACGAACAAACTAAAGTTTCCCTCAAAATAATCAAACCTTCTTGTTTAGAACTGACCTTTTCTCTGAAAACATTGACGACCTCAGTGGCCGAGCGGGTAAGGTCCTCGGCTCCGTATTCGGGGTCATGTCATTAATGTAATGTGCGTTTAAAATATATTCAATTTAATTTGTTGTACTCGATATTAAAATATGACTGGAGTACCTACTTCCCCGCACCACTCGCAGAGCAACAGATACTCCCAGTATCACACTGGTGAAAGATTCTCATTCAGAAATAAAAAAGGCGAGAACCGTTTTAAGTGACCCAGATACCAGATCAATAGCCAGAAACTCCAACTTTCCTCTTTCCTTCTTCGCTTCAGGCAGTCTTACTTGTCATTCTCCCGGTGCCTGGTTTCTGGTGACTGGTACCTGGTGCCTGGTGCCTGGTGCCTGGTGCCTGGTGCCTGGTGCCTGGTGCCTGGTGCCTGGTGCCTGGTGCCTGGTGCCTGGTGCCTGGTGCCTGGTGCCTGGTGCCTGGTGCCTGGTGCCTGGTGCCTGGTGCCTGGTGCCTGGTGCCTGGTGCCCGATGCCTGGTGCCTGGTGCCTGGTGCCTGGTGCCTGGTGCCTGGTGCCTGGTGCCTGATGCCTGGTGCCTGGTGCCTGGTGCCTGGTGCCTGGTGCCTGGTGCCTGGTGCCTGGTGCCTGGTGCCTGGTGCCTGGTGCTTGGTGCCTGGTGCCTGGTGCCTGGAGCCTGGTACCTGGTACCTAGTGCCTGGTAGCTGGTGCCGAGTGGCTATCCTCAGGACAATCTCCGGAATTAACTTATTTGAAATACTCGTACGTTATACAATATGTTTTGTGTTTTCATATTGTTTATTTTTATTTCAATACTGCACAAAAGTCCCAACTGTCCCAGACCGTCTGCAGTCAATGGGACTCTGGCATTCCCTATCAGGGTGTGCTGTGAGATCGGAGGTAGTGAGTAGAGGAAGGTGACAAGGAAGAGGAAGGGTGAGGAAGTTCCTAGCTATTCAAATCTGGTCGCCAAACACGGCTAAACCATTTTATGCAAAGTGTCCAATCTGAATGGTGGTCTTTCACCTGGGCGATACTGAAGTATTTCACTTCAAACGATATAGCCCTACTGGCTCCGGGCAGTTGTCATAAAAACCCAAATCACCAATTTCAAACAAAACTTGCCATGAGAATAATATGAAGATTGCTTGTGTTCCCAGGGACTACTCGGAAGGGGTCAGAGACACAACGTCAACTGGCGGGATTTTTCTGTCACCCTACTGAGTGACCGGTGGTTGGTGTGCAGTGCATGGATCATTCAAAGTTACAGGTGAGTTTAACGTGACATTATTGTAAAGGTGAACATGTCCTTGAAATAATGAGCACAACGATGAAAGTAAACAAAACTACTCGGCTAAGTATTTGATTGATCCTTCGAGGTGATATTTCACAAAACTTACTCTATACACGGTGTCTGGAAACTCGTGGTTACATCACACAAATCGTAGAAATCATAAAAAAAACTTTCAACCAAACTCCTTTTTGTATTTTTTGACGCCATCATTAGGGTTAAGAAACTACTGTAACCGGGTCTACTCATCATCTCATTATAACAGTAACCCCGTAGCAATCAAGTATATAGAATTTAAAAAAACCTATTCCGGACTCTATTTACTCCAAAACGGAAGTTCAAATTAAATAAACACTTTTACCATAAAATCCTTTTCAAAATTTGTTGCAGACGTGAGTCTTTCCCAGTTATACAACGAGTTTCCAGATACCGTGTATGAATTATAAAGTATCTTTATGGCAGCAACAAGTGAACCCCTTTGTTAATTGTCGGTTCGGGCATTGTTCTAGATGTTAAAGTTAGTTTGGTTTATGAATTCTGCTGAAAAGGTTCATACTGTTGCCTTTCAAACTAATCACTAACTCCTAGTCCGGGGAAAGTACACCCAAAATGCATCAAATACATGTAATTGCTACGTGAGGTATCGATTACTATGGGCTCATCATTGCTGAATCCTTTACTATGGGCTCATCATTGCTGAATCCTTTACTATGGGCTCATCAGTGCTGAATCCTTTACTATGGGCTCATCAGTGCTGAATCCTTTACTATGGGCTCATCAGTGCTGAATCCTTTACTATGGGCTCATCAGTGCTGAATCGTTTACTATGGGCTCATCAGTGCTGAATCGTTTACTATGGGCTTATCAGTGCTGAATCCTTTACTATGGGCTCATCAGTGCTGAATCCTTTACTATGGGCTCATCAGTGCTGAATCCTTTACTATGGGCTCATCAGTGCTGAATGACTTCATTCCCAACTCAAATAACGCAATAATTGAACCAAACATATTTTATTTCGTTGAAACGACAGCAGTAAAATAAAATTAGTCATTATTACTATTTAAATGACAAATGGATGCGGGCAGTTGGTACTCTTGTATGGTAATCATATAAAATATATAAAATATTTGAAAGTGAATCCGAGAGAGCGTGTCGATGCCCCATTGGTTTCACAGAATCTGTGTTGAGAGGCTGACGGGGCTGGGGAAGGAAAGGAGATGGGGAGGGAAAGTTTGGGCAGTAATTGACCGGTCAGTGGCTGTTTTGGCATCGCGTTTGGGTCTCACCCAGGCGTCGAGGTTCTCAATTTCTCAGCTGGCTAAGTCCTCCATTACGACACAAGCAACATCTTCCACTTACTGTGATGGTGGTAGGAGATTTTCAATATTGTCAGGTTATTCGTAACCAGGGAATATTTGTCTTTCTTTTAAAGAAAAAGAAAAAAAGAAAAGAATTGGCTATCCAGCTCTTACAAAACAAGGAATGCAACGTATCGATTCTGAATAGTGGTATTTCACCAGGGCGATACTGACAAAATCTTCCCCTCCCGAACGTCCTGGTAATTATACATTAAATACGAAATTACATAGATTTATTTAGACGGCCTCCGTGGTCCAGGGTTAACGCCCTCAAGTAGAATCCGCAGGTCGCGGGTTCGAATCCCGGCGTGTGCATGAATCTTTTGTTTAAAGCAATTTGTTTAATTTCATTTTTTTTTTTAAAGAAAGACAAATATTCCTTGGTTACGAATAACCTGACAATATTTGAAAATCTCCTACTACCATCACAGTAAGCGGAAGATGTTGCTTGTGTAGTGATGGAGGACTTAGCCAGCCGAGGAATTGAACTCACGACGCCTGGGTGAGACCCAAACGCGATGCCAACTCAGCCACTGACCGGTCAAATTTAATTTAATTTAATTCACATAAATAATACTGAATTCACTTTAACAGAGTGGTAGATACTGTCAGTATCGCCCTGGTGGAAGATCACTATTCACAATCGAAAAGTTGCTTGAAATGGCTTTAATCATGTTTGGTGACCAGATCTGTCAGTAATAGCCGATACTTCTCCACCTTCCTCTCCCCCATCTCATTTCTCACCAATCTCTACAGCCTCAGAACATGGGGTATGTATACGAGTATATAGGTATAACTTCGGGGATGCCATAGTCTCACTGGCTCCGGTTAGCAAGGAGTAGTTGGGACTCTTGTGCGGTATTCACATTTGCTGTTTCCCCTTTATATACAAAGCCAAAACAAATCTGTCTTGCTCATAGAAAGAGTCTCAGGTGACGTAGTAATTGTATTAGACAATTAGACCTACGGCAGAGGAAATGTTTGCATGTAGCAATGTTAATTATAAATAAAATAGAAAAATGTAACACTTGTTTTGTTTCAGTGGGATTAAGTTCGTCGGCCTGGGAGGGAGTTTTACACCCAAGTACACCCCAGATGCGGTATACACCATCACAAATAAACTCATCCACCCAGAATATACCACCACATCCAATCAATACTACAACGACATCGCCCTGCTGCAGGTGGACACACAGTAAGTTTTTCATAATTATATTAAAATTTGAAAGAAGGTAAGTAAAAATCATTAATACAAAGAAAATACATATGCACATTGGTTCGATTGAGTTCGGGACCATTTGGCATTCGGGCGTTTATTCTATCACCTGGGCTACTCAGACCTGCTATATTTCTCCTAAAAAAAAACTTTCTTTAAAACTCCTAGTATCGCCATGGTGGAAAATATTGCGTTGTTAAAAATGGTATAAGCCGTGTTGAGTGACTAGAACTGAATATCTAGGTGTTTCTCAAACTACACATTCCCACCTCAACTTACTTCATGTTCACGAAATGTCCTTAAATTGGGCACGCCATAGTCCCACTGGCTCCGGGCAGCTGTCAGTTGAGGTTACCCACCACTTTCCCACCCCGGTATAAGTAACTTATGGTTATTCCTTCAGGGTGCACGTCGAGGACTCTCATTTTTTTTGTTCAACGAATCTAAGGTTATAAATTATTCTAAACCCTCAAGTGTCCCTGCATAGCATTAGCTTAGAAGGAGGTCAGGAAAATGTCACAGCCCAGAATGGTTAGTACATACGTACGGTCTACCAAAGTGGCTCCAGTAATAATGGTGGCTCTGCTCTACTCGTCCGTAGATGAACATATCGAGACGCGGAGAAATACTAACATAAAACAGTAAAAGGGAGAAACGAAATAGATTAAGTAAGAGTACTCAGGACGAGCCGTTGCCAGGATACCAGGGCAGTCCCTCTGAAGCAGTGCCAGGTGGATTCTTGTTCCCGCCACCCTTCCCAGGAGACATTGCGCCAGTCGTCAGGATTATTAGGATTAAGAAAAGTGTGATTGGGGAGGAGGTAAAAAAAAATAAATACCCTGAGACCCTGGGGATATGGAGGAGTCCGGGCGGCCGGGAGCGTGCTCTATCGGAAGTACACAGGGGATCCGGCTAGGGCCAGTCAGAAGTAGATGCCTCGGGTTGCAGGGATGGGGTTAATTTTCCACTCCCTAAAAAGGGGAGGTGGACAGTACACAATAAAAATGTTTTTGAGTTCAGTTCGCCTGAATATCTCAAAATGTTTTTAAGTTCTACTCGTACACTAAGAAAAATTTTCGTACCAAAAAAACAAAACTCATAATAGGGAAAGAAAAATGGTAAACAAAATAATAACAACAGTAGAGGCATCAGTGCAGAGTGAAAAGTTTAAAGCTAAAATTTAAATTTAAATTTAAAAAAAAGTATAAGACATATTAAAAATGGCCGGAATCTAAAAAAGCAAAATACAGAAATAGATAATGAAGCAAGGCAACAAAATAACAATTAAAAGATAAACATTTATAAAGGGAAATATAACATGTAAAACCAAGCATATCCAGTAGTTAAATAAATTAAAAAGAAGTACCAGAGATTCAAGAGGACAGTACCTCCGGCACCTGAAACGAGAAAATGATTTTACAAAGCTATTCCGCGACTCTAAGTTCAGGCCATCTCTCCACCCATCTACTTACAAACCTTCTCAGACACTCGAAATTCACCTTATTGCAGACCAGATCAGTTGTCAGTTGGGACTCTTGTGCGGGGCAGACAAATTTAATAAAAAATTAAACACCCTCTACTGTTTTACTTATTTTGCATATCTCACCTATCGCCACTTATTGGCTCCTGAGGTACTGCAGCGCCTAGGAAATGTTCCTGGAGGGACGAATGCCCTCTTTGAGGCATGGGAACCCTATGGACGCCAATCCAAGAATACTATTGTTAACGCCGTGGCCGCCTGCCGTCTGCCGCCTGGATGGAGTCCCCGTTGATGACCCTCTGGAGTCCATAAATAAATCATTATAAATAATCCTTTCTTTCTACAATTGTGTTACGTTTTGTTTATTTCCCCCCTTCATCTTTGTATGTGTCACATTTAAGAAATGTTATTGCACCGCACCACCACCAGATAGATTTATCTAAATAAACTTATGTTTACTACGTACTATCTATTTCAGGATTATATTTACAAGCCGCATCATGCCGGCCTGTCTCCACACGGGCTCCCCTCTCCCCGCTAGCGGCCTGGACTACACTGCATGGTATGACACACCCCAAACTCTCAGAAAGGTTAGAACAGTTTTCTTTGCCTTGACGATCGGAGCAATGATGTGACGCCGACATGATTGACAGCTGTCGCCGAGAGCAAATGTATATTTGTTGTGATTATCTCCCAATGGAGCACCCACCAGGGCGCGGGACCAACTAACTAAATAACTAACTGTCACGACTTTCCACAGCCTTGCTTCATTCACATTCATACATTGTCTCATATCTATAGGTACTCTTCTGCTATTCTGATTCTTGACACGACCCAACCTAAGTACTTAATTGATTCACTTGGTCGTGCCATTTCATACACTTACGCGCCGTATATTCGCCTGACACCCCTTACTTCGTTCTTCCGCTCCACATGTCCAAGCCATCTGAATGTACATTTACATATTTTTTAAAAGATGCATTTGTAATCTTCTACTAATATTAACATTACAGAAAGCAGAAGATGTTGCTTGTGTCATGATAGAGTATTTAGCTGATGTAGGAATTGAAGTCACGACGCCTGTGGGGGACCCAGACGCGATGCCTACTCAGCCACTGACCTGGGGTCTCATTTCTTCAATATTCAGTCTATTTTCATCCATCCACCAGTACCATCCCTAACTGCCATGTCAGGGTTGGAATCAGTACTCCACTGTAAACTTCTCTCTTCGTTCTTAGGAAATTATTTTTTAAAGTACTCAGCTGCAGAATATGTACAGTAAAGTAAATGAAGCAGGCGCCCGAGCTATAACACCCAAACCTGACTCGTGATTTATTTTCCCATCTGCCTACATACATACATCTTCTTCCCCTTGTCCTACTCGGGTCGGGGACCCATCGCATCGACAAGGCGCCTCCAGGCGTCCCTTTCCTGTGCTACGTTAACGACATCAATCCATAGTAGGTCCAGCTTCTCCTCGCACAGCCTCTATAGTTGCTTCTCCCACCTGTGTCTGGGGCGGCCCACTGAACGTGTCCCCTCTAGAATAGCACTCAGAATTTTAAGTGGAATTCAATCTTCTGGCATTCTTAACACGTGCCCAAGCCACCTCAGTTGCGACTTTTCTATGAAGAGTAATAGTGGTTAGATGTTAAGCTGCTCCTGGATCATCGAGTTTCTTATTCGATCCCATATCGTGACTCCTGAAACTCCTATTAAAATTTTAATTGCGGCAGATTGGACTCTAGAGTGTGTACGCTCGTTCAACATCCAGATCTGGTGACCTTAAGTAAGCGCGGGGCGATGCACTGATTGGTACTTAGCTTAGCTTCCTATAAACAAAACATCTGTTTTTGCGGTGCTCATCCTCATTCCTGCCGCCGTGCACTGTTCAATGAAGTGGTTGATCCACTTCACTCTTGTAGCCCCTCCGGGGATGCGGTTAACCTCCCGATGTCATCGGCAAACAATAACCAGCTGATTTCTGTATCGCCAACTATCCGGTGTTTGGCTATTTCGGCTGATTCGGTCATGAAGATAGTGAAGGGGATCGGTGAAAGAGAGTATAATCTGTTGCCCCGGGGCTCCCAAGCCTGTTCGGCCTTACCTTAGTTCGGCACACGGAAACGCTCACAACACACTTCTATGGGTTTATCTCTACATTGACTTATACCTTGAAAACAAAGCTTTATTTGGAAAATAATATTCACAAATCTTGAATTTGAATTATGGTATCGATTAAGATGACATAAATTGAACTGGTCTCATTAGCTAAGTTGGTTGAGCGGTTGCCCCAGATAGGCAGAGGACCTGGATTCGAGTCCAAGATGCGTGACGTATTTTTGACAGTTTGGCCTACATAACTAAAGCCGGGATATTGAAACATTGGATATTCTTCGATTACCTATTTAATTCATTACTTAAATAAATAAATAATATAGAAGATAAGATGGATACTTCACCGACGAGTTCTAAAATTGTAAATGATAATAGTGAATTGCGTGGTTGTATAATTGAATCATTAATGCCAAAAAGTTTTTACTTAAAAAAGCTATTCTAGATATTGGAAAACTGACTCCTATTTCGAACATGACACCAAGAAATAAATAAGAAGGAGCATCAGATCGATCTCGAGTTTAATGAAATGAAAACACAGGTAGATTTTTTTGTTATACGACGTTTAAGAAATTTTGGATCAGTAATTTTGCGGAGCGTAAATGATTTATATAGCTAAATAGACAGACTCTTTTTATCCATTGCTTTTTATTCATGGACTAGTTTATAGATTTGTACATTAAATTTGTTAGTAGGAATATACTGATTGTCAAGCATCCCTTCCACAAAAACATCACCGACCGCCACCGGTGCACATAGACACAATGTTATTTTAATTTATTACTTAAATTAAATGTCTGTCATAGGTATTTCGTATTAATGTTTTTTGCCTGACATATCATTGTACATTCAAATGACAGTAATACCTACTACACGGATAACCTCGATAAATTGTAAATGTTTGTTTTTGTATTTCCACTCCGACTCTGGGTTGATTATTCAATTTTTCTTTTCATTGCCGGCAACCCGGGCCTGTATTTGCGCCTTGTGGTAATTTTCCTTAGAAAATTGCGCTATAGAACTCATTATTAATATTATTTTATACAGACACATGTACTTTACCCGCCTTACTACACGATGTCTACAAATTATGTATATTAGGATTACGTAATGTTAAATCTGAATAAAATGTCAATAAATAAAAATGGGTGTAACGATGCACCACAACTCAGGAAGCTATAGACATGTTCATACAAAATAATAATGTGTATTTTAACATTTCAGACGACAATGAAGACCGTCCTTCAGGACGACTGCTCCAGAACGTTTGGCGTGCACCCCAATCTACCTGACGGAGTAAAGCCCGACCTTCAGTCCTGCAGTCGTCCTGTTACCGCAGGTGTAGAATGTAATATGGTATGTAACATTGGGATGCATTGTAAACCAAGTTTATTATAATATGTGTTAAAAACATGTTGACCCACGCGGGTCTGCTAAAGACAAGATATCTTTCAAATGGATGGAGACACATACATACATCCTCGGCGCTACACCTCTATCAGCTACTCTACACATCCACTCGTGCAGTTTGTCGTTCCTCGTGCTGTGTTGACAGTGTTCTGGCCAGTCGTATCTATTGTTTGAATGGCTTCATACAGCAGGTTTAGCTCAAGGATGGAAGGTAGCCGACGTTTCCATTCATGCCAGTGCGCTAATTAACTTGTTTGTGTTATTTCACATGAAGGTGGCTGGATAGTGTGGATGGAGACACACACATACATCCTCGGCGCTACACCTCTATCAGCTACTCTGGAAGGAGTGTTAGGGAACACATCCACTCGTGCAGTTTGTCGTTCCTCGTGCTGTGTTGACAGTGTTCTGGCCAGTTGTATCTATTGTTTGAATGGCTTCATACAGCAGGTTTAGCTCAAGGGTGGAAGGTAGCCGACGTTTCCATTCATGCCAGTGCGCTAATTAACTTGTTTGTGTTATTTCACATGAAGGTGGCTGGATAGTGTGGATGGAGACACACACATACATCCTCGGCGCTACACCTCTATCAGCTACTCTGGAAGGAGTGTTAGGGAACACATCCACTCGTGCAGTTTGTCGTTCCTCGTGCTGTGTTGACAGTGTTCTGGCCAGTTGTATCTATTGTTTGAATGGCTTCATACAGCAGGTTTAGCTCAAGGATGGAAGGTAGCCGACGTTTCCATTCATGCCAGTGCGCTAATTAACTTGTTTGTGTTATTTCACATGAAGGTGGCTGGATAGTGTGGATGGAGACACACACATACATCCTCGGCGCTACACCTCTATCAGCTACTCTGGAAGGAGTGTTAGGGAACACATCCACTCGTGCAGTTTGTCGTTCCTCGTGCTGTGTTGACAGTGTTCTGGCCAGTTGTATCTATTGTTTGAATGGCTTCATACAGCAGGTTTAGCTCAAGGATGGAAGGTAGCCATTGACGACGTTTCCATTCATGCCAGTGCGCTAATTAACTTGTTTGTGTTATTTCACATGAAGGTGGCTGGATAGTGTGGATGGAGACACACACATACATCCTCGGCGCTACACCTCTATCAGCTACTCTGAAGGAGTGTTAGGAACACATCCACTCGTGCAGTTTGTCGTTCCTCGTGCTGTGTTGACAGTGTTCTGGCCAGTTGTATCTATTGTTTGAATGGCTTCATACAGCAGGTTTAGCTCAAGGATGGAAGGTAGCCGAAGTTTCCATTCATGCCAGTGCGCTAATTAACTTGTTTGTGTTATTTCACATGAAGGTGGCTGGATAGTGTGGATGGAGACACACACATACATCCTCGGCGCTACACCTCTATCAGCTACTCTGGAAGGAGTGTTAGGGAACACATCCACTCGTGCAGTTTGTCGTTCCTCGTGCTGTGTTGACAGTGTTCTGGCCAGTTGTATCTATTGTTTGAATGGCTTCATACAGCAGGTTTAGCTCAAGGATGGAAGGTAGCCGACGTTTCCATTCATGCCAGTGCGCTAATTAACTTGTTTGTGTTATTTCACATGAAGGTGGCTGGATAGTGTGGATGGAGACACACACATACATCCTCGGCGCTACACCTCTATCAGCTACTCTGGAAGGAGTGTTAGGGAACACATCCACTCGTGCAGTTTGTCGTTCCTCGTGCTGTGTTGACAGTGTTCTGGCCAGTTGTATCTATTGTTTGAATGGCTTCATACAGCAGGTTTAGCTCAAGGATGGAAGGTAGCCGACGTTTCCATTCATGCCAGTGCGCTAATTAACTTGTTTGTGTTATTTCACATGAAGGTGGCTGGATAGTGTGGATGCGAACACCGCCCGTATCCTCCCGCACAATAATATGATGGTAAGAGACTCGCAATAGAACCCTATCAAGGACAAGGAGTTCCGGGCAGTCTACTAATGCCGACCTGACGTTACTTATAATGCATCCAAACTACATTTTATTGATTCTCTCTCGTGCCCACTAAACATGCAAGTAATTACCTGGTCAGTAATTCTAGCACCGGACTGGGAATACTTTAAACAGGTGATCAATAATATTCAAGTGGAACGTACATTATAAATATACTTAGGTTTACGGTACCGAGCGGTTAAGATCCTCGACTAAGAATCCAGAGGTCGCAGGTTCAAATCCCGCACTGCAATAATGTGTTTATTTTTATTTGTATTATAAACTAAATATATTTAAATAAAATAATATTTAGTTTATTCCAGAGTCGTAGATATATTCAGAATGCTTCAAATGGTTTTAATGCGTTCTGTGACCAGATCTGAATAGCAGGGTATGTACACCATCTCTTTCCCCTTCCCACTCCCTTCAGCCTCAGAACGTTCCCCGAACTGGGGATGATATAGCCCCACTGGCTTCTTCTGGCAGTTGGGACTCTTGTGCGGTACCTAGGATATAAATACTGACTAGGTACCCACTGGCTTCTTCTGGTAGTTGGGACTCTTGTGTGGTACCTAGGATAAAAATACTGACTAGGTATCCACTGGCTTCTTCTGGCAGTTGTGACTCTTGTGCGGTACCTAGGATATAAATACTGATTAGGTACCCATATTGAAATTAGTCAAATGCACACCAAAAGCACAAGTTATTAAAATATACTAAATGATTTAATAATCTGCCATTTCCACTCGCTCACATTATTACATTATATGTTCTCAGGCCTGGTTTGCGGGTGCTCCGGTGACACTAAACAACGCCCCCAGAGTGGCCTGTACCAACCTCCTGTTGGGGATTGTAAACGAAGTTGAATACAGATTGTGCACGGTCCTCTACACGCGAATGTCTGGCTATATCCCGTGGATAGAGGGCATCGTGTGGCCTTAGGACGGAAGCTCTCAACTGGAACATTTTAATATTATTTTTTCCCCCTCCACCCTCCACCCACAACACACTCCCGCAACTACACTGCCAAAAGTCAAAATATGTCAACCTGTGGCAATGGACCAATGTTTCTTTACACGCACTTTTATAGTTTTAATTCTGCTAAACTGCCGCAGGTCGCAGTTACTGAACAATAAATTCATATTTCTTTCTTTCAAATTGTAAACCACAAATTTACCATAAACGTGGATTAACAATCTGCCATCTGATCTTAAAATTATAGAAAATATCCATGAATTTCAACATAGATTAAAAAGTTACCTCAAACTACTGTAACAATTTTTTTTAAATTTTTTTATTATTATTAGATTTTTTTGTCTTTTATTATTATCTTCTCTTCTTTTCTTCTACTTTCTTTTCATTTTCTTTAATACTATAACTAGTGATAAATTACAAAACTTACACGACAAATTCATATTTTCCTGCTATTGTACAACAATATTTCAAGTTATGATTTGATTAATTAAGCGATAATCACTCACCAAACACAAGAACCTTGTTTCTTTATGGTGAGGAATAGCTATATTATATTTTTTGTTACACTATATGAATCATGTCTTATTTTTATATACTCTCTGTAAAAAAAATTATCATATTAAAAAAAAAATATATATATATATCTGAATTCACTTTTATCTAGAATTCCAAATA
Organism: Halesus radiatus; assembly: GCA_022606495.2. Taxonomy (NCBI): domain Eukaryota; kingdom Metazoa; phylum Arthropoda; class Insecta; order Trichoptera; family Limnephilidae; genus Halesus; species Halesus radiatus. Next base: position 91,171 of record JAHDVE020008318.1, read on the forward strand.
CACAGTGGAGATGAAACATTAGTCCACTTTCCCAGTGGACAAATGGTGACTTCCGGCAGTCAAGTGCAGTTGTAGTAGTACATGTTAAGTATAAATTTCATAAAATAATTACTTAGATTATGTACAACCCTTCTATGAAAAGCTTAGCTTTTACCTTCATATGAGAGGATGTACCATTATTTTCAATGTAAACATATATATATATATATATATATATAATATGATGTCCTCTGTAGTTGTGTAGTGAAGGCATGTTTTTATGATAACGAACAGATTTGTTCCTAAATTCTTCTTACAAATAAATGTTTTATGATTTGCTCCACTTTTTGAATAAATATTTTTTTGGAATAGAAAAAGCTCGATTTTAGTCATATTATTTTGTCGACAAGATTTGTTAATATGTATTTGTTTTAAATATTTAGTTAATAAATAATAATAATTTATAATAGCAGGGTGCACTGGGGCCAACTGCTTTTTAAGACAAATGTCAAATATATTTGTTTTGACTTATTATATATAGTATTGATTATAATGAAGTATTTCCTGCAATATATTATAACTTGTTTCTATGGCGCATGGTGACGTTCCAACTAAAGTTGTTACAATATTCAAGTTGGTATTAAATCAGGCATTTTAGAGCTCCAGGCCAGAGGTGACTCCCTAATTTAATTGTTGCACGTACTTGAGATATGTACAGATTTAGCAATTGGTGACTATTGAAGAATCTACTAGCCATATAGAAGACGCTCGGTTTTCTGGAAGCCAGATTTACTCGGGATTCGATAGAGCCACGGTACTTGAGCTGGTCTGAAATATTTACTCCAAGTATTTCGATAGAGTTTCTATTGTGAGGGTCCTTCCATCAAGTTGCACCAGACAGTCGTTGATCATCGTCTTTGCCAAAATCAGTCACACTTTTTGAGATGTTAAAGCTGACCAGGTTGGCCCTACCTACCCCGGGGTACATCTAGTTTAGAGTTCATTATTGTATTACATTGCCGTATGAGATGGAACCTTATTATTTCAAGGGGAGGAAGAGTGTGAAAAAAAAATCACAAACTTACCGAAAAGTACACAGTTTGTTTAGGAATTTGTCGCAGTTTCTCATTGGATTGTTTTTCTTAGGGTAGGCACGGCTTTTCATTCTTTATGGACTGCACGCTACTCATATTAACAAGTATATCTTGACTGTAAATATATTTATGTTAATTCTTTCATAGAGCTATATTAAACCATAAATATTTATATAAAACCGTAAATATGTCACATGTGTCTATGATACGCATTAATTGAAACACATGAAACATCCACTTGAAATATCTCAAAAATTAATACTAAAAACAATGTTACATAAGGAAAGTACCTTCCCTCCATACAATTATTCCATGAGGCTGAGCTGTTATTGTCTACATTACCTAAAATATATATTTTCCAGAAAAAAACTCTTCCCAAACAACGAAAATTGCTTTTGTAACAGAATAAATAACGTACTTGAAGTACCTTTGTGTAAAACTAGGCTTGCGCAGAGACATGCTTTTTTTATTGCTCCTAAAATGTATAATTCACTATCTACAGAATGTCAATGTCCAAACATATCGTCTTTAAACACATACAAATTCTTTTTTTTTTAATTCACTTTAAAAAACGTCATAAAAAGAAAAGACCTTTTCCTGCTATAATTCTATATTTTCCACATTTTCTTTTTTTCATTTTATTTTCTTATGTAACTTATTATTTTCATCTTATCTTATCTTCAATATCCATGTATTTATACAAATATGGTTTTTTCTCACAACAACAAAAGTTATTAAAATAAACAAGGAAATGATTTTATGTTTCATTTTCTTTTACAATCTTATACAGTTATTATTTTAAAGCAAAAATTCGCTTAATTTGTCAACTTGTATGATACAGATGTAAGGAATATAGATATATACATGTGTAAGTGTGTACAAATATTAAAAATAAATAAACAAATTGATTCCATGAAGTAATTTTTTTTTCCTGCCACTAACTATTACACGTACAAGTATACCCACGCACTGGCCTGGCTTATGTGGTATTTTTTTACTATATATGCAATACGCATAAATTCATGTATTCATATACATAAATGTATATTTAATTAAAAAAAAAATAAAAAAACATATAAAAACAAATGTTTGTAACCTTAGTACTACTGTTTACCAAAATGTATGTACTAAAAAATGTATTAGCAAATAAAATCCAACTTTCTGACATCCTGAGCCGTGGTTTGTCTTTCCTCAATCAACGCACCTAAAGGTCTCAGGTTCAAATACCGACTGAACCACAGGTATCGTATGTATACAAACTAGTAGGTAGAGTTGATGTAAATATGTCACATATGTCTATGATACGCATTAATTCACCGATCTGGCATTAACAAGGTATGTGTACATCTACTGGCACCGCGCAGTGCAGACACGCACAGTGGCAGGCACGGCAAAGAAGGGACTATTCACATTACACCGTGCGTGAATGTGTTCATAGATAATGTAAGCGATTAATTTAGCCGTGCCTGCCACTGAACGTGTCTGCACCGCGCGGTGCTGTTAGATGTGAATCGAACTTTATTCGTAACCCGGAAATGTTTGTCTTCCTTTAAAATATCAATTTATTAGTTTTATTCAAAGCTCATATCACATCATTAAACAAATCCCTGTGGAAATTCTGACAACGATATTTTTATAACACGGATAATTAATGTCTGAATGCGCAGTCTGACATTTTAAAGTAGACAAAAATTGAGAGCGCTGCGATCGTTTAAAAGATTTTAAATTACAACACCAAGATAGCTCATAGGAAAATTAAAGATGGTTTTTAAAAGCACATTCGTTTTAACAAAATGGTCTTCAGAAATGAGTGGTACTGTCCGAAAGGAGAGGATTCTACATCATATTTTAAGACAATTTTACCTTTAACCTTTTCTTTATTATTTAATGCTTTTCAAGGAATTCGTTTTTGTGTTATTTATTATTAAAAAAAAAAGAACTTAAACCCTATTTTATATACAATGTGGTTGCGCCGGTTACGGTTCAATTCGGATAGCCTAGTAGTTGATTTGCACAATAATATGCATCCTAATAAACCTACCCAATTGTAATCCATACCTAGTCCATCGACTCTGCTCGCAAGACATTGTCACCTGTGATCTCATCAAGCACTCACCATCCGCACTCGCAATGCAATTTCTCTTATGTTTTATGCTATCAATCTATTGTTTTACTACACCGCCGTGGTATTCGTTAGTGTGATCCGCTGCAGACATTTAATGTCTGTAATTTATGTTGAACATTTACATATGTGCTCAAGTGCCATCACAAAGAAGAGTCTTGTGACGAAACAAGGATAAGTCGATTGGATTCCATCATTACCTTTCCCTATTTAACCCCTGCATATTTGAGCAAATCAATTGGTAATAATTTGAGTTGTGATAACGGAATTCAATGAACCAGCGCAACCACAATGTAATATTCAATTTATTTTTAATAACATAATGAAGTTTATAAATATCATTATAATATTTAATCCTTGAAGAAGATAATATTAACATATCCTAAAAGAAACACGAAAACGAAAAAAAGACTGATGCCTTTTCTGTGTTTTTTTTTTTCGTAAAGTAAAAGAAAAAAACCTTACATAAAAGTTGTATAAAATCTTTTTCAAGCTTTAGATTATTTAAAATGCTTGATTTTGCTTCTCCGGTGACTGAAATAGTTGTGCCTCGTTGTAATTAAACTAATAATAAGATAGTTTTACCTACCAATAAAACGTATATTATGTACCTAACCTCATTTAAAACCTTATTGAGAGAAGCATACTTAAATTTCCGTTCGCGTTGGCTTTCCCGCTCATTTTCTTAGTACCTTGTGTCTGACAGGTGGTCACCAGACGCCATCAAAAGTAAAAAGCCACCCATCTATCTTTTGTCTATGGCCTTCTTCCACATTATTAGCGTTTTAAATTCCGTCGCCGGCGTTTACGTTACTAAAGTAGCTCCGAAATTAAACGATTTTTCCCGACAAATAATTTCAATAAATAGATTACATTAATAACAGCGAGGCTGTTCGAAGTATTTTAAGGTGACTGAAATAGTTGTGCCTCGTTGTAATTAAACCAATAACAAGTGTTTTTCATTAATTTTATGGGTGAATTCTTTTTGATTAAAAAAACCTTTGTAACTTTTTTCCACATAAGTGGAAAAAAGTTACAAAGGTTTTTTAATCGAAAAGAATTAATTTTAATATGGAATTCCACCATGAATTGACAGTTTCAAAATTAGAAATAATTTTATCTGTATTAAGAAATACGTGCTTATTTAAAAAAGATATTTCGTGGTGTCAGAAAGATGAGCTACTGCTATCAGAGTAACATTTTTTGGTATCGTGTAATAATAATAATAATAATAATAAACGTTTATTGGGGTATGTGGGGAGGTTAGTGCAGTCCCACACATTCCATACAACAATATACATACAATAGTTATAAAAAATATACAAAATATGTACAAGAGTTTGAAAAATAAAAATAAAAAGTTAAATAATTATAAGACAGTAGTATAAGGTGATACATCACACATAAAACAAAAAAAAATAAAACAAAAAAATAGAAAAATAAGAATTTAACTAAATAAGATTAAAATAACTCCTTAAGGGTGATGCGGCATTTATATTGTGAGGAGCCAATATATTTGTCCAGTATGCGTCGATGCTGGAGGCTGGACTGAGGCGGGCTTCCATGATGAGGATATTCCTGGAACTGTTTATTATTTCCCTCATTCCAGCCACCCTTGATCTTATAAGGGCTTCAAAACCGGAAACTCGCCCCTCCGTGAACATACTAGAAGGACTGCAGTATCTGAGGAGGCCAAACATTATGCGGAAGGCGTTATTATACTGTACACGAAGTCTTTCCATACTACTCTTTTTGTAGTTTGGCCAGAGTTCGCACGTGTACAACGTTGCGCAGAAGGCAAGGAATAGAGTCCTTTTCACAGCGGTACTACAAAGGCGAAATCTTCTACTGAGCATATTCGATTTTACGCTGAGAGCGCGTCTTTGCCTATCAATGTCTTCATCATCCATCAGAGTACTGGTGATTATGTGTCCTAGGTATTTGGTTTCTTCAGTCACCTTCAGGATCACACCGTTCAAGGTAGCTGCAGGAATACGAGTCGGGCCTTGTCTATATCTTATGACCAACAGAGCTGTTTTATTGGGGTTATAAGACATGTTTGTTTCTTCAGCAAACTCTTCGCAGATCTTCAGGAGAATGCGCAGCCCTCTTATAGATGGTGCCATTAGTACCATGTCGTCCGCACAACTGATGTTGTTCACACACTGTCCTCCGATGTGGCAGCCTATCCTTGCATTGTTTAGCCTTTCAGTTAGTTCGTCCATGTAAAGGTTGAACAATATCGGGGACATGCATCCACCCTGTCTGACGCCGCTCTTTAGGAGAAAAGGTTCGGAAAGACCATCTTTCCACCTTATTAGGTTTTCCTGCTGTCTGTGCCACAAGTCGAGGATGTGTATCACCTCCGATGATATGCCTCTATCCCTGAGTTTAGCCCATAACAGCGGGTGAGAAACCCTGTCGAACGCCTTACTCAGGTCGAGGAAACATGCGTATGAGGTGGTTTTCTTTTTTCTATAGTATTCTAGTGTTCTTTTCACAGTAAATATGGCTGCATCGGTAGAGGTCTGCTTTTTGAAACCCATTTGGTTGTCATTAGTTTCCATGCTGGGTCCGACTCGATCCAGTAGTAAACGTTAGAATAATCTTGCGACGGCAGTAGCAATTGAGATCGGTCTATAGCTGTCCTGGGCGGTTGAGTCCGACGATTTAGATTTGAGAATGGGTGTTATAATAGTTCTTGTCATATTATTTGGTCAGTATCCATTCTTCAAAATATCAGTAAATAGCCTCGCCAGCAGCTGTAAAATTGGTCCTCCTGTGTGTTTAACGTGTTTAAAACTCAGTCCGTCATGGCCTGCTGACTTCCCAGTTTTCATGTATCTCATGGCGGGGTAATCATGTCTACTGTGATTGAGATGATGCTGTCTTCATTTGTGAAATGACTAGATGGTGATTCACTTGAGGAGATCTGAGAGGTCGGAGTAGAGGTTGAAAAATGTTCAGCGAAAATGTTTGCGATTGAATTAGCGTTCGTTTCACCCTATAAAAGAAATGAGAATTTGCTGGTAGGTATTTTCATTATGGTATAACGCTCTACCGGACGAGGTTCTTGAGACCTGAAAACTGCTCTACCTGACGTCTCTATTTCCATAGTACACTTATTCCACTGAAGCAAATTTTTGGCAATAATTTACGAAACACCTTTTTCGGAGGAGATATTAGATATTGTTTTTTTTTTTTTTTTGTTTCAAATTGTATGTTACACTTCGAATAGTTTGTTATAAATATTGAAAAGTATGATAATGTTGAGACAATAGTTTTTTTAATTTTTTATTTCTGTTTGGAAAAAAAAATTTTTTGGAAGAGCTCGAATAAGTTCACTTTGGAAATATAGGCCTCAATTTTAAATAAGACAAAATATAATAATTTTTTTCTCACCACTGTATTTACTTTTATATTCGCATATGAAATTTGCTATGTTCAATTTATTTGTCACACCTCAAAATATTAGAAATCCAAAATACCCATATACGAGTACACATTTTAAATTTGTTTTGATAATACAGTGGTGCCTCACACAACGAACTTAATTCGTTCCAGGAGCAAGTTCGTTATGCGAAAAGTTCGTTATGTGAAACGCGTTTTCCCATAACAATTCATGTTAAAAAAAATAATTCGTTCTGTAGCATAAAATATGGTAAGATGACATAAAAAAAGATAAATTTTTTGTTATTATTTTTATTTAGATACATCTAAAAACATAATGAAAAAAACACACATTTTTTAATTTTAAGAAATAATCGAATCTTGCACATCTTCATCCATTTTCCGCTTTTTGGCCGATGGTGCAGTGAAAAACCTGTCCAAAGTCGTTTGTTTCTCTCTTTTCTTCAACATCTGCCGGAAATAACGGACAAGAGTATCGGAGTACAGGTCGTTGATCCTGTTTGCTTCAGCGGAATCCGGATAGCGGGCATTGGTAAACTCCTGAACTGCTTTCCATTTGACCAGGATGTTCTTGATGTCAGCAGTTAGAATTGGTTGATTGTTTGATTGTTGCTCCTCGTTATCAGATGACGCTTCCCTTTGAGCATTGTCCTGTTGTTGGGCCAGAAGTGTTTGGAGCTCTTCAGTTGTCAGCTCTTCTTTGTGTTCCTCAATAAGCTCCTCTACATCCTCTTCCTCTACCTCTAATTCCAACCTTTGGGCCACTGTGATGATGTCCTTCACCACTTCTGTGTCATCAACTACTGCTTCTTCCTGAATCCACGAAGGCACAAGCATCTTCCAAGCAGAAATGAGAGTCCTTTGTGACACTTCTTCCCAGGCCTTCTGTATAAGTCGTATTGCCAAAAGGATATCAAATTTCTCCTTCCAAAACATTCGGATAGTCATATTGTCTCCACCAAACTCGCATTCTTCAAACACCTTATTAAAGAGGGCTCTAGTGTAGAGTTTTTTAAAGTTCGCAATAACTTGCTGATCCATTGGCTGGAGAATGGATGTGGTGTTTGGTGGCAAATACTGCACCTTGATAAAAGGATAATTTTCCTGCAATATTTCTTCTAGGTCTTTTGGGTGAGAAGGGGCATTGTCAAGTATCAGAAGGGCTTTGAGCGGCAGTTTTTTTTCCAACAAGAATTTCTTCACGGCAGGAGCAAAGGTTTCCAGAATCCATTCGTTGAAGATAACTTGGGTCACCCAGGCTTTTTGATTGGACTTCCAATGGACGGGCAATTTGGACTTAATAACGTTATTTTTCTTAAAAATTCTTGGATTATTAGAGTGATAAACCAATAGAGGTTTGATCTTGAGGTCTCCGCTGGCATTAGACGAAATCATAAGGGTAAGTCTGTCCTTCATGGCTTTGTGTCCTGGCAATTTCTTCTCTTCTTTTGTAATGAAGGTTCTGCTCGGCATTCTTTTCCAGAAAAAGACCCGTTTCATCGGCATTGAACACTTGTTGTGGGCAGTATCCTTCATCCATAATAAATTTTTGAAAATTAATAGAGAACTTTTCTGCTTCTTTTTTATCAGCACTGCCAGCCTCACCATGCATATTAACGCTGTGGATTCCAAACCTTTTCTTAAATCTAAAAAACCACCCCCTGCTGGCTTTGAAATCTTCTTTATTATCTTGATTGCTGCTACTTCCAGGGATGTTTTTCTTTAGATCTTCATAAATTATCTTGGCCTTGTGACAGATAATATCTTGGGTTGTTACGTCACCTTTCACCTGTCTGTCCTTAATCCAAATCGCTAATAGCCTCTCCATTTCCTCGTGGATTGAAGATCTATGTTTTTCATTTAATAGTTTTGATACTCCTTTGGCTACTTTAGCTGATTTTATTGCATCCTTGTTTGTCAAAATGGTGAAAATGGTGGTCTTGTTGAGGCCAAACTCTTTGACGAGGTCACACTGTTTTACCCCACATTCACTCCTTCTAATTATTTCCTGTTTCATTTCAAGAGAAATCACCTTCCTGCTTTTTTTAGAACCCATCATATAAAAAAAATGTTGAGTTTATCTTAAAAGGACGACTGCCGTGATACGTGTGCGATTTAATTCGTAATGAAGAACGATTGCTGCGATACGTGCGTAAGTTAAGCGTACTACGCAGTGACTAACGAGTCTAACGACTGCCTGCGCGGGAGGATGCAATTAATCGGCAGTGATCGTAGAAGATCGGGCGACTTCGTTGTAATGATGAACGATTGCTGCGACACGTGCGTAAGTTAAGCGTACTGCTCAGTGACTAACGACTGCCTGCGCGGAAGGATGCAATAAATCGGCAGTGATCGTGTGAAGTGGGCGACTTCGTTGTGTGAAGCGAAGTTCGTTGTGTGAAGCGAAGTTCGTTGTGTGAAGCGAAGTTCGTTGTATGAATCGTGAAATGAACGAAAAGGAAGTTCGTTGTGTGCAGCGTTCGCTGTGCGAGGCGTTCGTTATGCGAGGCATCACTGTATATGGTTTCGTATATATGAATACAATTGTGAGCAAAATATACCCTTTATTCGCAACCAGTCTACCGGAAGTTGCAGGTCTCTGAAAAAAAAAACACCAAACACATTCGCAACCTTCACGAGTTCTGTTATCGTTGGTAGCAGATTCGACCAAACAGTTGGAAATTTAATGGAAAACATTTTTATATTTTTATTCCTTCATTTCTTTCCCCTGTACGAGTTATGAAAAAGATATCGAACCAATTTTGCTACAAGCATTAAAAAAATAGTTTTCTTAGGGTATATACCAAATCTAAACTCAATCGGCCAATTGGTTATCGAGATATCGTCGTTGCCAAATTGTAAAACATAGTTTTGAAATAACAGCGTTTATGGTTTTTATACTAATTGATGAGGCTTAAATGAAATAATTGATATTAACAGTTAATCGGCCAACCCAGAGACATAAACAGCTTCTTCCACTCTGTTGTAAAATGGATTATGGTCAGAAAGGGTTTTTCTCCTTAAGTCCTTGCCTTTTGTTCCCCCTACGTTTGTATCACTACTTCTCAGCTACTTTCACAGTTGCGTTTCGGTCGCGCTCCCCGGCCATACTCGTTATACATAGTTCTATAACTAAGCTAATTTGATGAATATCGCTTTTTGGTTAGAACAGGCGTATTTGCGAAAGTCTACAGTATTATAAAATTCATGGTATCCTAATTTTTTTTTCAATGTTCCTAGTATCAATGGCGGAATGATAGGGGTTTTGACTCTGTCCAGAGTTTTTATTCGCTGATGAGAAAATTCCACACAAATTAAAGTATGCAATGTGTAATATATGTACTTTGTTGGAAATGCTTAGAAATTATCGGTGACGTTATTAAGAGAGAATAGCGTTCAGAATCGAATATTTACTTAACCCCCTCGTACACGAGATAATCACATGAGGCCTCAAAATTACAATCATATTTTAAAAGCAAATCTACCACAGATCACTTTAGACCTTGCTTGAGGAACATTGATAGTTCAAAGACTCGCAGCCAGATGAAAACACTAACTTTTGTTGATTTTAAATTTCATTGTCCAACGTTCTTGACGTTTTTAAGTCTATCTCTATTTCTCCCCGTACAACATAAAATAAAATATTGAAATTCGACCATTACAAACTGTAAGCAAATATTTGTATGTGCTCTGTGTGTGCATCTTACGTGTTCCTATTCGACCTCATATGAGGTCTATGTGTAGCAAGAGGTACCAACATCAACTAGTTATATGCAGTTGGCTCAGCGTATAAAAGTATCTACCTATAATATGCCTTTACTTAAAAATTGTTAAGTTTGTAGTTCCTCAAATATGTTATTTACTTGAAGATGTACTTAAATATTTGGTATGGCAAAGTTATAACTCCTGTAACCTTTGATTACTTTAAGAAGCCTCATATGGGGCACATAAAAAATAACTATTTTCTAATAAAGGTAAAAAATATATTTTTTAATTTCTATACCCTTTTAACTATAAAAAGTATCCATAAATAATTTTATTTAATCATTTTTCATAATTTGTGAACGAGAGGGTTAATAGCATTGGCATTGTTTAAAACCTCGATATAAATAGCCGAGCACTTAGCCGCATTCCTCTTTTCGCTTTTCCCTTCTCTATTTCCATTTTTCCCCGATTAGAAGTTTCCATGGTCCCACTGTCCGGATTTTTTTTCCATAAACTTTTTTTCACGAAATTTTTCTTACTCTTATGTTGTCAAATCTTAAAGACTCCCTAGAAATTTCATGGTTTAACTTCCAACAATCAATGAACTCTTGACACCTTCCCTTGCAATTGAAGATTCGTTGTTCCGAAACAAAATCAACACCAACTTGCCATTAATCATTAAGCACTACTCTTCGTCTTTCTGAAGGCATTTTTTATATTAATAAACGATTAACTAGTAGCTTTTATCAAGTGCATAATTTGTACACGTATTTCAGATGCATTTTTTTTTATCATTGTCATAAACCTATGCAAATTGAAAATGTAATTCAAAATTTAAAATTACCTCAAAGGTAGCTTTTTCTTTTAATGCATTGAATTTCTTAATATTGATTTTCTTAGTATTGCACACAATGCACACCTATGTGACATCATCGTAATAAAAGTTTTATTATTAGATGCTGACCACCAGTGAACACGGGCATCTTTTGGAATGCTTTCGAATCCGGGCTTTCATCAATGTCGTACATTCTCTAAATTTGTTTTGTCAAAGCTCACCACAATCGCAGGTGTTTACTAACGTGATGTTTCATTTGAAAGAGCAACCGGGTGACCGCAAAATGAATTATTTAATTAAAACGCGTGATTTGTGTTTGCGTTATTAAAATTTCCTTGCAGCTGTGGTTTGCAATTAACTACCGGTTGACGGGGCGGATTAATGCGGGTGATTTGTGTGGGAGATACTACTTTATTAATAACTAAGAATCATTGCTCTTTTCATGTATACCTCTATACCCCCTGATATAATGTAGCTTTCCTTCTTATTATATAAGTTGTTTTTGTTTCATTGAAGCATTTATCTACGCATATCATCGACGACTTTAATATCTACCTAGTTTGGTAGACGTCAAATCTAGCTGCAAGGCTGGATGAAGCGGTTAATGTGAAGGGAAGAGGTAGATTGATGAGTTATAAAAATGGATTAAGCCAGTTTTGTCGAAGTTTCGATTCTAAATAGATGTCTCTCAACAAGGCAATGAAAGAGAACTAGGCGACTAGGAGAATAAGGCAACCATGCGCAACATTTTTTGTTGTGCTTGCTTGCTGTCTTATTAAATCTAGCTTCATATTGAAGCAAGTAAAATAACAGTAACTTTAATAAACTAGTTATCTACTCTTCTAATAAATATAGTATAGATTTTCAATGATCATGCGTTTTTCGGAAAATTTCCAACTCAATCCGCACGTCTTTTTACCTGGCTATTGACAATTTTTAATAGCGGTTAGCTATTGTGATTAACGGCTGAAATTACCCGTAATAAAATGAATTCTCTTTTATTTGAAGAGTCTTAATTTCCAATGTACATTTGTTACTTAATATTAACAATTTTCTACTGGTTTTGACACTTTCATTTCATTCACCAGCGTTCTTAAATTAACTTAAATTATACAAGTACTGATGTAATCAGATATTATTAGGTAGGAGTATTGGGAATGGTGATTTGGAGGGGGGTCGAAACCGACAGCAAAATATTAGTATTAAGTAACATATGTACATTGTTAATTAAAATTCTTCTAAAACAAAATGTTTAAAATTTGTTACATCGTTAGTGCCCATGAAATAATAAAACTTTTTTTTCCTTCTTATCACAAGGTAAATTTTTACCATCTAACACTATCGTTCTTTATTAGGAGAAAAGTTTTATTATTAGATGCTGACCACCAGTGAACACGGGCATCTTTTGGAATGCTTCCGAATCCGGGCTTTCATCAATGTCGTACATTCTCTAAATTTTAGATCAAGATGAGAGTGCACAAAATTATTCACACTTTACGTATAATTTCTAAGGCTTGCTAGAACAGCTGTATTCCCATTTATAGGTGAATCAAACATAAAAATCATCGTCACAGTGCTCAGACTAAGCATACAAAATCCCGCAACTATCATTAAAGTAAACAACTTAATTAAAGCGATAGTTTTATCACTAACACCCTATTAACCGAGTTCCTTCGCAAAGATCCCCAGACCTCTTTACAAAATGAACCGCGCGACAACTTTTGAGCGAATAGCAAACACAAATTTGCAGCTCATACAAGTGGGAAGAGTCCTCAAAGGATGTTTTATTTAGATATGTTCTGGAAGAATCAGTACATCTACGAATGTGATTTGGCAAGAGCTCATTGGCGGGGTGGTTATAAGAGCTTACAGATTTGTAATCATACTTAAATGTTGCCTTAATTGATATTTCTGTGACTTAGCGATTAATGTTTCGCTGAATTATGAATAAGCTTTGTGGAACACGAAAAATTAAGTGTGATTAAATTGCTTATTTCGCTTGAATAACAGGATTATAATATAATGATTTCAGTAAGTACTGTTGATATGGCAAGTAATTTGGAAGCAGTTTCAAAGAATACATTTTCAAAGTGTTTTAACTATATTACAAGGTACTTACTTCTATTGACTTGATCGAAAAATTAATTTATGTGCTTTGTTTTTTGTTTGTTTTTTTTTTTAAATTTTTTTTAATTTATTGTTATTATTTTTTTTTTAAATATTTTTTTTATTTATTTTTTTTATTTATTTTTATTTTTAATGTAATATCCGCACCCAGTAACCGAATAACTGTTAATGAAGCATATGAGAAAAGGGTAAAATGTTTTTTATGGAGGCTGGAAGAATATAACTACGAGTAGAATTCTATTACGATGCACAACAAACTATCAATCTCAAAAAATAAATCCCTATGACTAGTCATTATTGCAAACCATTGAGAATTTTGTGAAAGTGGTAAAAAACCACAGGAGCACGGAAATTTCAATCAGTTGTAGATTGTAGTGAAATGATAAACATTTCTAACGATAAACGTAATTCCACCAATAATTTTGGTAGAAATATAAATTTTTGCAATAAGTATTAATAAATTCAAATGAAAATGTTTTCCGTTTTCAGTCACTTTATTTTATTTATATATATTTATATATATATATTTCTGCATTCGACTGGTTTCGGTTCGACTCAATCTTGTTCAGGAATGTACACATATAAACTGTTATATATGTGTACATTCCTGAAGAAGTTTGAGTCTAACCGAAACCGGTCGAATGCAGAAATATATATAAATAAAATAAAATATCTAAAAACAAAAACATTTTTCATTTAAATTATAATGTCAGGCCACAAAGTGATTGTTTCCTTCGATAAGTTAATAAATTCTATAAAATATACCCTTTTCAGAAATCATAATGACTGAACAAAACATCCAGAAAATGTAAGATTAAAAATTATGAATTTTGCAATAATAGTTGAATATATAAGTTCTTAGACAACATTGCAAACAACCAGAGGATTTTGGTTCGACAAAAACCAGAATATTACAAATATTTACTTTCGTTAGATTGATAAAGATATCGACTCTCAACGAAGCGGGGAATCGTAGAACAATAATATAAAGCTAGAAATAACTATTATGCAATAACGACGCGCCGCTACTGCGCAATTTGAATTAAATAGGTCCCTAGTCAGGCGCACGACTGCGACTCCTTGCACATTGCACGGGCACAGCGCACACTCGTATTATCTCCCCTAAAAGCAGTGGCGCCACGTGGTCTGTGACAAAAAGCTTCGATAAACGCAGCCGAACCCTCACCGACAAAACCCCCGACGACAAATCGTTATTTACATTTTCAATTTGGTATATTGTTCGAAGTATGCGCCATTGAAAAGCGTGTAGCCCGCTGAGACGCCAGTTATTTGAGTGCACACAGAACTATTATTTGCTCGGTGCATAAAGACACGACTTCGGCAAATCTTTTTGGGGCTTTCCGCTTCGAGGACTAAGTCAATATTGCGGGATACATTATTTCAAGTTTTCTTTTGGTTACCAACAGATTGTCTTCCAGAATATAACCGATATTTATTTATTATTTTAAACATTTTTATTTATCTATCCATATTACATTTTTATTGTTCCCTACTTGCTACGCTAGCTGGGACCTTATTGTAGCAAGTGGTCCATTCCGTTTCGTGGTGAATAAGAGAGCACATATCAATAAATAATAATTTTGATGGCCTCCATGGTCGAGGTGTAAGGCTCTCGACTACGAATCGGAAGGTCGCGGGTTCAAATCCCGGCGTGCGCAACAAAATTTTATTTAATTAATTTGTGCTGTTTCACAATTAATTAATTAAAAAATAATGTATTGTATATTTGCGCAAGTTCCAGAGTGGAAGATACTCTCAGTATCGCCCTGGTGAAAGACCACCATTCAGAATTGAAACGTTGCTTGAAATGGTTTTTAGCCGTGTCTGGTGACCAGATCTGAATAGCCAGGCATTTCCCCAACTTCCTCTTCCCCTTCTCCTTCCCCTCCCATATACCTTCAGCCTCACAACATTTCCCAATTGAGGATGCCATAGTCTCACTGGCTCCAGACGGTTGGGAGCAGTTGAGACTCTTGTGCGGTGTAAAAAAAAAATGCAATGGTTTACTGTACATTTTCTCAAGGATTTAGAAACGATGTCTTGGGTTTAACTTTTTATCATCTTTTTTGCATGTTTGATTTCTAATACTACCACCATTTAGGTACTACCACAAAAGAATGCGTGAAACCCCAGTAAATGAACTTTAAAACGTATATTACTAAAAAATTATAAAAATTATTGCTTGCTTCGACTAACTCATATAAGCCTCTAACGCCCTTCAATGGAGGCTGAGCGGGTATTCATAGATCTGGGTACAAAGATTATGGATTCACTCCCGATTACCACGAAAAATAAACGTTTTGACCTTTTCATAAAAATAATAACAAATAATTAGATAGAGATTATGAAGTAATATTTGTAGAGTGCCCCTGAGGTGACTATTTCAATTATTAATAATTAATTTTCCAATTATTATTATCATTATTGTTATTATCTTCAATATCTATGTACATGATTCTCTCTTCTCGTCCTACAATTGAAAATACTCTCAGTCTTGCCTTGGTGAGATAACGCAATAATAAATTTGTCTAACATGACTTCGGAGACAAAAGTTATAGAATCCTACATTAATTGCTAAATTACCATTTCTTAAAAAATCAACCCTGGGTCCCCTAAAACCTATATTTATTGCCAAATAACCTTAAATCGTCAAAGCTGCTCACGTACATAGTTTAAAAGAGGCCTTATAAGAAACAATACAATTTTAATTTATTTCAATACTGCATACGAGTCCAACTGCACCTTGCTAACCGGAACCAGTGTGACTTCGGCATCTCAAATTGGAGTATTTATTTATTTATTTTATTTATTTAATTATTAACGCCCATAAGGGCTTTTACATATTTTAACATTAAAATGATTATGTGTACAGAAAGAAGAAAAAAAAGTTTACAAAAAAATAACTTGATAAATAGTTGGCATATAACTTTATTCTGAAATATGGAAAATTTATATAGAAAACTTTATTCTGTAACGAGGTAGGTATCGTTACTCGATTGCCGATATATCAAAATCTACATACTAGTGGTAGAAGATTCAACCGTCCATACGGTATACTGAATATGAAGCGAATTAGGTTGATTACTACTCAACGGTTTACCTTAACGGTTAACGACATTGAGACAACACTAAACCTGTCAATTGATCAAAAGGCTACACATATACAAGTTTGCGCTTGGATGAGTGACGGCTTACGTACATGCATAATATCGTTTATTTCTGTATAATATTTGAACACATTTAGTAGACATACCATACGGATTACAAGATTATTAGAGGAGGAATTTTAATCGTGTGATTGCACAAAAATGCTTCTGTCATGTTCACGAAGGGACGAAGAAATGTATTTAAAATTTTTACACATTATAAAATAAAATTTTAACATCGTTTGATCGCATTCTGACTATAAAAATAAGGAATAAAATATTATCGGACTACTAATAAATTAATCGTAAGGCGAAACTATCAGTGAAATCACTGTGTCGATTAATCTATACTACAAATCGGTGTACATTATGAAAACCAAAAAATATGCTTTGGATAAATTGAACCTTTTCCAAGAAATTCTCTTAAAAAGAATCAAAATGATTTTCTTCATTAATTTGTAAAAAAAAAAAAACTTAAACTGCAATATATATTTTTTTTCAATGTAAAATTATGAACGCGTGTAAGAAAGATGTTATTAAAAATACTGCTTTCTAGCTAAAATTATTTGTGAAATATTCCCTTGATTATTTTTTTTCTTTCTTATAAATAATTCCTCCTTTTTCTGCAAAATAAATATTTCTAGATCTGGCTTGCCAAGCAAATTTTATGTCTATAACCTGTGTTTGTAGTGACATAAGACACACAGCTCCTAGAAAATATCTTTGTCTGGTATATCACTCTTAAATAAATTATTTTTTTGAATGTTTTTATTTTCGTAAACCATTTTTTTCTAAACCAATTAAACCGACAGTGACTTGTTGGTAATTGAATAATAGTCGTGCGTTCATTGCACACATGCAATGTATTGGGTGATGCAAACAAACACACTGAAAAAATAATGATCTACAGAGAGAGATGCCACCGGTAAAATCAAACATTTACTTCCAGAGCAAATAAAAAATAAGTCTCTGCCAAAATAATCAAGGTTTACTTAAATTTTAGTATATGAGTATTTCTGATGTGATTTTTTCCCCAATGAATGAATTTCTTGCTCGTGTCAACTGACAAAGAATACGCACACTGCCGTAGATTGAGTTCGTGTGTTTTTATCCCCTAGTAAAGTCATATCTGAGATATCTGTAAAATGAGTTTAATCATTAGAAACTACGTGTAGGGATTTGTGCGTTTTCGTGTTTTTTTGGAGCAATGTTTGTTTTTTTTTTAAATGAAATTTTTTACACTAGCGACCACGTATCGACAAAAATTAAGATCCATTATAAGGTATTTAGCGAAATTAAATTGGGAAATGAACTGTAAACCAATAAAAAAGTATATTAAATTTTAGTAGAATAGCTGGGTATGGCGATTTATAGCAGAAATCTTTGAAATGAGGTTAGTTATTGAGAGAGATTTTATAAAATTTATGAAATTATATGCTATAAAAGCACATCTACTTGAGGTTTTTGTACCTGCCGGTACTCCATCCTTTCTCACCTTGCACGTGAGAGAAATTGCATGCGGTAAATTTTCAGAAGTGCTGGAAATGAAAACTTTCAGCAACTCGGTGGCTGTTGGTTGAATCAATCAGCCTTTGTAACGAGTTGCCTATTATAAGAAAACCGAAGCGCTAACTGCTGAGCCGAGGTATGAGGAACTAGTTAATATTAGTACCGTGCCTGAGCGGGGTGCATTCGTTGTGCAGAGGCTGAAGGGTGGTTTGACGTTGGGGTTGATTGCAGGACATGATTGGCGGAACGTGGAAAACGAAGAGTTATGGATTTAAAGGGGTATTTACATACCCATAACAACATATTTCTTAAGACTATAACGTCATTTAAGAATCAAGATTGGTGAAAGCTATAATTAATTTCAAATTAATATCTAAACAGATAGATTTGTTTTAAACCAAGTCAATTTAATAAAATTATTTACCGGTGTCGGAAGTACCTACCCTTCCTTCGTCAGGACTGTATTAAGACCAACCTAAGATACAAAACAATGACAGATATACATACATATTTAGGTTTTGGAGTGGTTAAAATGAAACCGATCATATTTTTAATGAGGATACAGGGGTTCAAATTCTTCACAAAGGCAAACAAAAAGGATAATTTAGAAGGACACGAAATTGGAAAATACCTTAATGTTAGTTCTAGTATATTGATTAACCGAGTAAATTTATAGTATAGTCCTCTTCTAAATATTTTTCTATTGAACCGCACGGTTCCTCCTAAAAACCCTTTAATTACCCCTTCTCCTTTGTTCGCTCCCACTCCAACATCTAAATATTCATGAATGTCTGTCATTACTTTCCATCGTAGGTTGGTCTTAATATAGTCCTGATGAAGGAAGGGTAAGTACTTCCAAAACCGTTCGAACATTATATTAAATTGAAGTGGTTTAAAACAAATGTGTTTATATTATAATTATGGCACGACGCAAAGTAAACGCTTTTTACAAATATATAAGTGATTTCATTTATTGTAATAATTGTGGTATGAGTCTAAATTCATAGAATATCAAAAAATTACGCATTATTTTGACAGCTTCCTAATTAAAAAAAGTCGCCGTCGACATGATTCGAGTACGTCTCGTGGTATTGTTGTTTTGTTTTATTCTCGGCTCCACCAAAATAAATTATGAATTCAGAGGACCAGAGATGTAGTGAAGATAATAATCAAATCTCCTGTTTATTCCTTAATCTCGTTAAGTTTTCTCCTCTGTGATTATTTGGCGTTTGTTTACCACAGGACAAAAATGTTATCTTTTCGTTTTATCCGTTTTCTTTTGAGCCAGCTAATGAGAGAAGCAGGCCTGTCATTTTTTTTCTTTGTGATGGCAGTGATTCAATCTGAATTAAAACGATGGTGTATGTGGGAGTGTAGTGATTTTGATAATTCAGAGTAATTCATTGGATTATTCTACAAGTCTCAACGCGCTTTATTTTATAAAATTTCATATTAGTATTATTTCTCTGCAAGATTGTATTCTACCTACAAAGCATGTAGATTTATAAATACGGATATGGTTCTGGAAACATTTGGGATACATATTACGTATAGGTACCTAAACTTATTTATTTAATGTATGCGTCGAAGAATTTTTAAATTTGTTTGTTCAAATTTGTTTTATTTTAATTATGTGTATATTTATGTTTACAAAATAACTAATTTATTATAACTTGTACACTATCGGACACTATCGCATATAATTACTTTTTATAAATGATATACTATTGGATACGATTACATACTTATTTATAACTTATATACCCTATTGGGTACTATTACATATCATTGGATTACTTAATGTAATGTGGTTCGTACAATCTATTTTAAATTTATTAATTGGTGTAATAACTTAGTTAAAAAAAATATTTGGGCAAAAAGTTTTTTTTTTAAATATTTATCTGGGTCACTGTTAGCCAATTTAGTTCCTTTTGGTTTGAAGATTTTTAATCACTATGTGATTTTCGAAACCGGTAGCCTAGTGATAAAATTATGTTACAAAAGTACATAGTGATTAACTATTCAAACAAAATTTGTGGAAATCGTTACATAGTTAATGCCCCAGAAATACAAACAATTTAGTTCCTCTAACATTTTAGCCACTTCTGAATATTTATTTCGCCTAAGTATTATTTTCATTGATCTATTTTCGAATAATTTTGAAATAACAAACTCAGAATTTCACCAACGTAACACGAGATATTTATAATGCGCAAATGTGGCATTTTAGAATTAGGTGTCAAGACGTTATCCTAATACATGTTTCTAAATTCATAATATTTGAAAAATCTTTCATCCAAGGTCTTAACTGATTAAGTAACCATCGCACCGTTTCTCCCTAGTGGTATGCAAAGAGGTGAATGCGATCCGGTAAAAAAAATATTCAAAAACGAAATTCCTGATATATATGGATGTCCAGCCTTGTTCAATGGAACTAGGCTGTATATATCCCAGACTTGAAGAACGTTGTAATACACCAAATGCTAACAGCTGGGTTGTCCTTTCTTAATTGCAACCATATTTTTAATTTTTAATTTTATTTATTTATGTCTATACATCATTCAGTACCATTTTACATAATATTTTTTATTTTTAACAATAAGGGTGCTTTGTATGGAGTTTTATAATGTGGAGTGTAAGGTAGGTTTGAAGAGGTGATACTTTGAATGGAGTGTTATATGTGTCGTGACCACCTCAGAAGGACAACCTGTGCTGAGGTGGTCAGGTGGATGTGTTAAATGTGTTGAGGTGTATTGATTAGTTTTGCTTTAATGTTTTAGTTTTTCTGTATAAATGTAAATTAGGTATAGGATTTGAAGAGAAATATTTTTTGTTTGTTTTTGTTTTGGTTACAGTAGGCAAATCCTTTAAAAAATAATAAACACGTAATTATAGATACTTTCGAGAAAGTTTGATAATATTAAAGTATATTGCACGGAAAAAGAGAGACGGGACTATTGGGTTATGTTTGGTATGGTTTTATCATGTTTTGAATAAATTGTTTTATAATTCACTTTGATTACTTCGGTTATTTGAAGACCTTTACATTTTTTATATCTTTTCTACTTCACCAAAGTAAAAAAAGTCTTCCCTCTTCATCAGGTGTACTTCTAAGAGATTTGAGGGACGAGCATTGGCCATGATTTTGATCAAGTGCATGAATGAAAAAAACAGCCTCTGTTTTTTTTTTTTTTTAAATTATATAATAGATGATTGATAAGTTACTAATTTAATTTAATTTTTATTTTTGATGTCTTCGTGTTTAATTTGTAGAATTCCGTTTTTATTAATTTTTTTTGAAATTTCTTAATAACTATTATTATTCAATTTAAAAAAAGATTTATTCGTAAAAAAATAAATATAATATTTACCTACCAGAACTTTTTCATAAATAAACCGTACTTAATAAAATAATAATGGCTATTATTAAATTTTTAAAATTCTAAGTTAAAGAAAAATGTTATAGTAATTCGAAATAGTGAATTAAATTGAATACACACATTTTTAATCGTCTAATGAGGTCTGAGAGGCGATGTCTAAATGACACTTGGATCTGTTTTCCACAAACATGTACTTATCGGATTTGGAAAAAAAATTGATGGCATGCGTTTCCCATTTCCGGTTAAATACTCGTCACAAGCATCATTTAGGATTTTATGCTTGTTGTTCTTCCATTAAAAAACGTTTTGTTTTCGCAAAATTCATCGGACGTCGTAAAACTCACAATCAAACGAGACGCCATCTTCGATTATTATTATATCCGTGTTTCACGATAGAGAATCTTTAAGCCGACATAACTGAAAATGTTTATAAAAGACAGTAATATAAAGAAATCGAGCTTCCGAATCGTCCCCCATCATTATCCCATATTCGAAAAAACGATGGTTTTGATCCCCTCTCAAGGCAAGGCTTCAATTAAGAATAATAATAATTTTAATTAATGGTAAAGATAAAGAAGATATTTTAGGCTAATCGGACATTTACTCACTTCAATGCAACGATTGCCTCGGGTTTTATGTAGGCAAAACATCGGGTAACGTTAATATCCGGGTAAAATAACACTTAAGATGTCTCAATAATAATGGGTTCTAGAAATTTGCCAACCACCTCTTAGAAACAGACAACACATTCAATAAAAATACAGGCACTAATTTATTGCATAAAAATGGAAAATGCATTAGACTAGGTAACTTACAACCATTAGAAATAAGGAAAGCCAAAAACACTTATAGTAGACTTATTAATATAGAGTAATATACTATTGCGATCACAATCAAATAATTAAATAAATTCCCGGTCCGGTACCTGCTCCCCTCCCACCCTTGGCCCTTCACTAGCCCGTTTTTATCAATCTATAACACATGTGTATCTTAGTTCATAGTTTCGTAGTATACTGCCCTGAAGAAGCTACGGTAGTGGCGAAACCCGGTCGGCAAAAGTATATAACAAATAAAAGTGATGTAAACAAAGTTGTTGTTTTATTTTTTAAAAAATTGTGATAATAATGTTTGTTTATTTCAGCTGAACGGGTGAGTGGAATTCTCTCTCTCTGCCATATAAAAGTATACATCTAAATAAATTACATGATAAGAAATTTAACATAAAATAAATAAAATATAAAGGTAAACATCTTTTGCACTTGTACAACGGTGGCTTGAGGGAAATTCTCCATCTATTGTGTAGAGGCGCGCCCTGCCACTGGGTGATGGCCTGGACTAGGGTGTTTTCCGATCTCTGGTAGCGCTGACTCGTCCCGGCTACTCTGTGGCGCATCACAGCAGCGAACCCGTGGAACCTGCCTTCTTTAAACATCTGCGAAGTGCTGCATCGCCAAGGGAGACCGAACAGCGCTTTGTATGCGTGGTTAAACGGTACTCGGAGTGTGTTCATGAGGCCTTGCGTGTACCTTGTCCATAGTTCGCAAGTGTAAAAGCCCATGCAGTATGTCTGGAATAGTTTTTTCTTTACCGGAGGATTGCACCTGTTAAATCTAGAGTTAGTTAGTTAGAGTTAATAGAGTTAGGGAGCTAATATAATTAAGTAATAGAAATTATTCTGAATTTACCAACCATGTTTTGGAAACAATTTTTTTTTTTCATAATAATAAAGGTATAACAAATTTACATACGAATACAACTGGTTTACAATTAGATAAATTTGATGTTTTAGAAATTAAAAAAAGTGTTAACAGTCTATTATTAATAATCAAATATTCTTTCAAAAATAGCTGAAGCTTAAATATATTTTCAGATTAATATCTATATTAAGAATGTTATTTATATAAATTTAAATAATAATAACTATTATTATATTTTTTTAAGCCTTGTTATTTTCTTGATTTTACTTATATCTAAATATAAATTTATTGTTTAATATTACATAATAATTTTTATTTTTTTTATTAATTTTAAAATTTTTATTTAATTACCTACCTACTTTCATTAAATGTTGTTAATTTATGTTTGCGTTTGTCATTTGTCTGTTCTACATTATTATTTTATAAGTTTATCATTTGCTTATACCCGTCTTTATTTTTTAGTATACTGTGTATCCTGAATTATTCGCTTTCGAAACATGATGATATTTATATTTTTAAAAAGAGTCGTTCGAACAAAGTATTTCTTAATGATTTTCATCTATTGGAGAAATTTATTTACATATAAATATGATTTTAGGATTACCACTATGTCGCGGTTTAAAAGGTAAGTAATGAGGATATCTGAGGACACGTCACAAGTAGCAGGTACGTAATAAGATTGATAACGCACAATTTGCAAAGAAAATGATAAAAATGTGAGAAGTACCTTTAATCTACAGCAAATTTAATGCGATCTTGTACCGTCACTCCAGTTCCTTCTTCGGGGTAATTTGAGTTCTGCGAGTGAGAAAACCCAGAATTAGATTTCGCAGTGATAGAAAATGAGCAGGGATTTTATCATAAGAATACGAAAAAGCCCCTAAGTACCTCGCTAAGTCTTTTCACCACCTCTCAACCCGGAGCTGAAACTTTGAAAGGAGTGGATTCAAGTATTTTTTTTTATATTATAACTGTACTGTAGTTATTATTGAAATTTTGTACACTCGAAAGCAATGAAATTTTTGTGAGTTTACGAGTTATACCGTGCACAGTAAAAATGGAACTTCATTCCGCTTTAATGTTCACTTTGAACTGTTTGTCTATAAATTAAAAAGGTTTTAATGGGACAATTTGGGCGGCTGAGAGGCTTTTATTCCGACCATTAAACGTTTGCTTTCCAAATCCAGTAGTCTTACAGCTCGAAAATATCGATATTTTCTAAAATGGCCACCTGAAAAAAAATTAAGAGGCATTCAAACCAAATAAATAAAACCATTTTAAAAACTTTCTCTGAGAGATTAATAAGTTTGAAAAAGCCTTAATTAGGAGTTGAGCCAAGATATTTAACTCACTCACAAAGCTTTTAAGGCTTCAATATTAGATTCCGCTTTAGAATCCGATTAAATTAATCTCCAGAAATCTATCTACCAAAGATTTTACTTATGGTTTTAACAAACTACATAGGTAGAAAACCGCAGATAAATTCGTTATTTCTAGATGAAATTTCTGGAAAATTTTCGTACATTTTTTTCATTGTTTCAGATACTTCAGTACCTTATTTAGGTTAATTGTACTCGAAACCATTTGAATTCCATGTAAAATATTGTATTACACATATCATAGTGGCATCAGGAAAAGGAATCCTTAAAAAAATACATTGTTCAAATACCGAATTCGTAAAATCCCCTTTAAACACGTAACCTCTATATGCAATGTTGAGATTTTCTTATAATTCACTGAAAAAATTAACACTACTTTGGCGTTGCCCAATATAAACATAAAACTAGTGATCAATAGCAAAATAATAAAATTTAGTAACAAATGTACATAGTGGATATATATAAAAAAAAAACAATGTATGTTTGTTTGTTTGTTTGTCCTTGAAGTTCTCGAAAATCACTGTACCGGTTTCGCTTAAAATAGCACAGTTTATTTTTATTAGTGCCGGGAAGGTTTAGAAAGTAGTTTGAATGAAATCCAATATGTAAAACTATTGCTATAACGTTTTAAAATTAGTATGAAAAACATCGAATCCGCCATGTTTTATTTAGGTTAGCCCATAGATACAACACTATGGTTAGCCACAGATTGCACATTCAAAAGAAGAAGGTTTTTTTGGGTAGAATATTTTCAAAATGGAAAACCCGATTAGGTACCTACTTAAGAACTTTATGATTTAGATACATTTTGATGTTAAAAAATAATCTTTTGGAATGAAATAATATATAAAAATGTTTCTTTATTTGGAGATAGTTACTTTTGCTGTCAAATCAATTATTTTAACCGAGCAAGGCCAGGTAAACATCAGCCAGTAGTGGATTAAACTCTTCAAAACAAAATACAGTAATTCTTAAGTTGAGATATGAGATCGATAAAAAATATGGAAAATATTGTGGTCTCAATGGTTCAATTGGTAGAGACGCCAGTCCGGGTAAGATTAGAGGATCTGAGTTCGAGTCCCAGTTGCGACCGTTACCTTTTTATTTTCTGTGTTTTTTTTTTCTGTTTCATATTTCATTGAGATTTGTTGAAATTATCGTCTTGTGTGATTAAATATTACAAAAACAATTGTAAATAAAAATAATAATACTATTGAAATCGTCGCATAATGTAATTATTGTTCTTGGTAGTAACAAATATATTTAATGATAAATTGCAACAATAAGCACGTTTCAAAAATATATACAATCTTAGAGCGTAACTAATTCAAATATTTGTTGTGTGCATATAGCTACAACCATAATATAACTACCCATATTTCAAAAGTTACCAAGAACGCATATTATGAAAGATGATGGCTAAATCGGTAAGACGCGGAGTTCTTTGTTGTATTTATAATATTTCTACTTCCTCTTCTTACTGCACATTAAACTTACACTTATAAATGACGGCCTCCATGGTCGAGGGGTAAGGCTCTCGACTACGAATCCGAAGGTGGGTTCAAATCCCGGCGTGCGCAACTAAATTTTATTTAATTAATTTGTGCTGTTTCACAATTAATTCATTTAAAATTAATATAAAGTATATTTGCCCACGTTCCAGAGTGAAAGATACTCTCAGTCTCGCCCTGGTGAAAGACCACCAATTGCTTGAAACGGCTTTTAGCCGTGTTTGGTGACAAGCTCTGAATAGCCAGGGATTTCCTCACCTTCCTCTTTCCCTTCTCCTTTCCCTCCCAATACCTTCATCCTCACAACATTCCCCAATTGGGAATGCCATAGTATCACTGGCTCCAGACGATTGGGAGCAGTTGGGACTCTTGTGCGGTATTCATATAAAAAAAGACTATTCCAAATAAAATTCTAATCACAAGAACTGAAAATCCGGAATATTTGAGTATAATAAACAGCATTGAGCGTCCGCTTAAGAAACCTTCAGCTGCAATAATTCCTGTAGGGAGTGGGAGAGTTTATTGAATAATTGTTTGAAACATATTTTACGAAAATTATTTATGGTGGCCACGCGCTGTGTCTGAAATATGCGCAGTCTCTGCTATTCGATGTTTAGTTTATGTGCTTTATTTTCGGGCTCATGAAAAACACGAAAAATGAATCCATCCTGAAAATATTATACCGACACTTGCTGTCATAAAGTAAGAGCAGCCCTGGGGTTGCTGGAAAATGAGGTATGCTAATAAATTTCTTGAAGGGTTATTAAATATACCTCTTTTTCTTTATTTGTTTGGAAGAAGATATCTCCCAAATCATTAAGTATCGTTATATTCCAATTCCGTACAGTACCGACCACACTAAAAGTGAAAACCACAAAATATTTAACTTCGTTCGTAAGAAAGTGAAAGAATAGAGAAGCAACAACAAATAAAAAGGTAGGCAAAGAACAATAGATCATAAAGACACATGCCGTCACTGTTTCGACTCAACCTCGTATCTTAAAAAACATGTCTATTTTTTTAATGACTATTTTAAAGCAATTTTGTAAACATTTTTTTATATAAATACCCCACAACTGCTCCCAACCGTCTGGAGCCAGTGAGCCTATAGAATCCCCAATTGGGGAATATTGTGTGGTTGAAGGTATTAGGGAGGGAAAGAAGAAGGGGAGAGGAATGTGGGGAAATACCTGGCTATTCAGACCTGATCACCAAACACGGCTAATAGCCATTTCAAGCAACGTTTCAATTCTGAATGGTAGTCTTTCACCAGGGCGATATTGAGAGTATCTTCCACTCTGGAACGTGCGCAAATAACATATAATTGTGAAATGAATTAATTGTGGAACAGCACAAATTAATTAAATAAAGTTTACTTGCGCACGCCGGGATATGAACAAGTGACCTTCGGATTTGTAGTCGAGAGCCTTACCCGTCGACCGTGGAGGCCGTCGCATAAACATAATTAATATAAGACAGTTTTTTTTCATTTCCTGAGGAAATATATTTTTTAGATGCGAAGTTGAGTGACATCGATGACATTTAACATTTATTAACGTAAAATCATGGTCTAATAGAAAGAAAAAAAAACAATAGTATAAATTCGCTCGAATTGCGGAAAGAGTAGTTTGAAAGATTTTGATTGTTTACACACATCGCAGTAATGACTCACCAATGAAAGCAATACATTTTAATGCCAAATAATGGTATTTTCCAATGGCGGACCAAAGAATAAAACGTATCCTCAACTCCGTTTGAACCTAGATTTATCAAAATAAATATAAATAAAGCATGCTCAACGTAAATTGTATTCCGTTTATTCAATAAACTGGCCAACTTGTATAATATTATCTTACGGCAGCTGGTGTAAGCAGTTTGATAAATAATCCGATTATCTGAAGTTCAGCTGCCATTTAATTAAAACGTTATCCGAACAATTCAACCGTTATTTAAATTCCATTCAAATAATTCACAATTTTATTTTATGATAACGTAGCTCGTTTCGCCGATATTTTTTCCGCATTGAAAAAACAGCGTGCGGAAATTACGATATTTAAAAAAATATATATATACCGGTAAGTCCGCAGAAGCCGCGAAAGTTGAATCAATTCTCTGGGCTATCGATACAAACACCTTTGTCAGCAAATATCAAGATAACGAGTTAATAGAAACTTATTTTATTTATAGTTAATTTACTGGCAAAGTTATAATAACGGAGGTCAAATGGAACCATCGCGTGTAAGGAAATATTCTTTGGGCACGATTGTTTTAACTTTCTTGTTTACCTTTCTCCATTAAGATTTGTAATAACGAAAGTCGTATGGGAATACGGCTTTGGCTGTAATCCATTGGGTGCGGTAATTATTGCTGGTTTGAACAAGTGACTCGTTCTTTCTGGATATTGTGTGATCGATTAGCCATTAGGTTCTTTCTACGTACCAAGGCAAATACAGAAACACCGCAGAATGGCGCAACTAGACGCCAATCTAACTAACGAGTTATTGCTATAAATATCTCTACTTTTTAAGTGTCGAAATAATGTTACTTTTTTGTTTGATTTCTATACTTGGCAAAGATGAACCGTAAAAATAATTCACCGGAGCAAAAAATTCCCAAATAATTATTGGAAAAAAACTGGTGCATTGTGGTTTGCTATAATAAATGAAAATACATTGAAAATCTAAAAAAAAAAACACAATAAGTACCTACTTACTTATACGAGTTCACTTATTCTTACATAATAAATTTATATATGTGATACTTTAAGGTATATATCTCAGATCATAGTCTATGCAATATATCTTACATACGTTGTTCTTTACATCTTTAAAAAATGTTAATATGTCATCTAAATAAAAGTCACGTTGTCGTGTTATAATGAGAATAATAATATTTGGATGATTTGTATATCGCCATTTTTGTGAAAAATCACCTCAAGGTCGCTGTATAAATATTTTTCCAAGACTGCATCCAACTACTGAGTATGGATAATGTATTACAACTTAAGGCTAACAGATTGCATTCACCAGCTCATCGAACAATTACATAAAACTACCCATATATACGTTGTATCACCAATGAGCGTGATGCTGCATAAAAATTTACATATTATTTACAATATTAGTATGTTGTTGATAAACATACCGCAGTTTTAAAAGGTTTTGTTAAGAGGAACGGCCGCGAGGCCTGTTTTATACAAAACTTAATTTTGGATTTACCTAAACCTATTGATATTTTTTTCTTCAAAAGGTATAGTAAATATATAGTACGGATTAGAAGCGATTTATTTATTTTTGTTTCACATTATGTAATATAGGCCATTAAAGGAATTGAACTTTCGCGATTTTAGAGACATATTTAATAATTGTTTGGGGGCTAACGATGATTTAAAAATAAGTTTTATCAACTTTGAAAATATAATGAAATAAAAAATAATTAAATATAATGAAATAAATAATAATATGTATAAAAATAAGCATTATGGTGGACTTTAAATTAAATTAAAAACGACCAATTTATGTTGGAACACAAATTTGTCATACGTAATTTAAAATATCAACTCGAAAAAACTTTTTTTTTAAATGTTTTGTTTTTTATATTTTTATTTACATAATCGTATTCACATAACAAATTCGATAATTAAAAAAATAATAGTAAGCTCGGAAATAATTTTCTAAGATAAATCTAAAATTATGAAAATTTGTTTTTATTTTTATTTCATGGGTATTACACTTCATAATTTAAAACAAGGATAAATAAAATAGTTTTCATTCATACTAGGTATTTATTAAACCTTAATTTAAAAATATATTTATCATTTGGTTCGGATGGGTATTTTGGCCTCAAATCTAAAATTGTATGAAACAGGCAGCGCAGCCGTTCCTCTTAAGGGTCCAGTATAAGACCGCGTATTCACCGCCGTTAGGAATTTTAGGCCTCAAACTTAAAACCACGGACCACCACGATCCGGCAGCAGGATTGGGGAAATGTGGATAATGTAGACCACGGCGGATTAAAAAAAATGTTCAGCGTATTGATGCAATACGAAACAAAAAACATTTGCTCTATATTTTTTCGTTTATTCGCTGTATAAAAATAAATAAATAGAAGCTTGACAGACTTAACTTAGCATCTGTTGGTAATAGGATAGGGTAACTGATGAGAATATGTTTTTTTCAATTTATATATAATATATTAATTATTGTCAGTAGCCATACAAAGTGCCTCCCTTTTACAAAAGATTTGTTTTGTTACTATTTACATATTTATTTCTTCACAGCATAATCTTTTTTTTAGCTTCGGAAATATTATAGAAATGGGTAACGTGGACCAACTGCTCAGAAATACTTATAAGCACAGCTTTTTGACACACGGAATTATTTTCATGGATTTTGAATCAAGGAATCCGTTTTTCGATTGTCCACTAGGGGATTCAAGGTGGTTGAAATGAATTGGATGCTTTTTATATGGCTATTCTATTAGTGGCTTTGGTTTTTATTAATGGTTAAGTAATTCTACTATTACATTTGAATTGGGAACCAAGATGGAGGATGTGAATTAGATCCCGTTTATTAATCGGGAATAAGAATTATTTGTCTTTTGATAATTTTTGGGATTTAGAAACGCCCTTCAATATTGTATACTAAACAGCAGCATAGGTAGATAACGATGTTTTAAAACCCACTCCAGACGCACACAATAAGCTTGAATACAATTCACCAAGTCAATGAAGGCAATAAGAAAAACTGATATTTTGCCGGTGAATAATACCTATAACAGGGAGTATTTTCACAAAAGTCTCCTATCTTCCCCTTGCCCCTCCCCCAAGCAAAGTAGACCAAATATGCTATAATTTGAAATCAAATACGTTTCTAACGACTTAATAATGTCCGAGATACAGCGGTTCTAAATTATTCAAATTTTTTGTAAGTTGTTATTTTTCGCTATTTTTTAGTGTTTTGGTCAATTTTGACAGTGAAGGAGTAATTTTTCGGTAAAGGTTAATCTATTGTTTTTAAAGTAGACTAAAGATGGTACAATTTGAAAACAAATTGGTCTCCAAGGACCTAATATCGTCCGAAATACAGGTGTTCTAAATAAAGAAAAACATTCTATGTTATTTTGATAACATAGAATATTTTTCTTCATTTCAAATTGTAGAATCTTTAGCCTACTTTAAAAAATATTAATTAACCTTCACCGAAAAATTACCCCTTCACTGTCAAAATTGGTTAAACACTAAAAAAAAATAGCGAGAAATAAAAAAAAACAAACTTCGCTATTTTTAAAAAAATTATTAATTAAGGGGTAATTTTTCGGTGAAGGTTAATTAATATTTTTAAAGTAGGATAAAGATTCTACAATTTGAAATGAAGAAAAACATTCTTTGTTATCATTCTTCGCATTTCATTTCAGTTCACTTCCAAACACTTTAATTCCGATTTTGAACCAAATCGGTAGAAAACTCAAAATTAAAAATGACCATCGAAATTACTCAGGTTGACATTAAATTTGACTTCAGCACCCCCCTAACATGACTTACGCCGCTTTCTAACCAAATCGGTGTGAATATCTAGAAATTCAAAATAGCCGCTAAAACTATGGATTTTGATAGGCACAGATCGGTAATACTTATATATGCAGTCAGGGGCGTCAAGATTGTAAATTATATGGGCACAAAAATGTTAAGATTTTAAAAATAATTCGTTCATTCATTAGTTTTGCTGTTGACCACCTGCAAAGATCTAATCTTGTAGATCTGTACCACGTCCGTCAGTTTTTTTCCAGTGCGCAGGTCTTTTATGTTGTGCCGTATAATAAATTAATCACTTTTTGGACCATCTTAAAGAACGTTGCAAAGAAATGTGATTATAACAAAAAAAATCGAAAATACGTAATTCCTACATTCCGGTGGCAGTTTAACACCTCTCTTCCCAGCTATTCGTCATAAAACAGACAGAAATATCGAATTTCAAATCGACGCCCGCTCGCTCTGAAGGACTTCTCACAACTGATTTACTCCGGCGAAATAAATCGTTTTATCAACAATCGCGCGGGCCAGAAATTGTCATACGTTTTTTGTATGACGGAACTGAATTTAAAAATTCCTGAACTTTGAGGGAATTACAGTGAAAATCTAGATTTACTGAATTATTTTTAATAAACGCTTTTGGTTCTTGATCTTATTTACTCTGAGATTGTGGAAGGATTTTGATTAAATATGTTTGTAATGGGTGCAGTTAACATAACGGCGAAGGCACTGTCGAGCGTTTTACTTAAAATTACTGTAGGTATTTCATATATAATATAAAAGGTTACAGTTTAAGAATTTACGTCACTGAAAACCTTAGACACTTTCGTAACTTTCTGTTAAGAATTTGCAGATAAATTATGTGTTGTATTGCTTACGTTAGCATACTGCGAAGTGACGTTTAGCGCCTTATTTGAGTCTTCCCCCTTAACCGTCACCACCCAAAAATATATAATTTGTGGGTTGTTAAGAGGAACAATAAAAAAAACGGTTTAATAAGAACCGTTCCAGAATATTTTACGTTCGTCTTTTTAAACATGT
This sequence comes from Halesus radiatus, assembly GCA_022606495.2. Classification (NCBI taxonomy): domain Eukaryota; kingdom Metazoa; phylum Arthropoda; class Insecta; order Trichoptera; family Limnephilidae; genus Halesus; species Halesus radiatus. Next base: position 123,658 of record JAHDVE020008318.1, read on the forward strand.
CGACATCTGTCGATTGTACGGATTAAATAAACTGCTTTAAAACCATGGAATTTGTTTAATTAAATCAATTATTATACTGATAATTTTGCAGTACAAGTTTAATCTATGAGTGTCGTGTATCCTGAAGCTAAATCCACCGCATTACCAAGCATTTAATAAGATATATTTCACGGCGAGCTTACGTGTCAATTAATTAGTTATCAGTATTCGTAATCAGAAGCAGCCCCTGTGGGGGGGGGGGGTAGGTAATCAGGGGTAAATCTCCCTTGCCAGCTCTCCCGTACTTGGCCGTATCAATATTCAAATGAGAGTTTCAACAAGGCGCCGTGATAATTAAGGGTTATTATATTTTTGTAACAAAAGGGCCATAAATCTTGCGAACCGCTTCCTTTAGCCACAAAAAGTTTGTAAAACCCCAAATAGAAATGTGTTTTTAATGTACTGCAAACCGGCGACGCGGTAAGGGCGTTATCACGAGCTCATTACACTGAAAAATACCCCCAGCTCCTATAAAAGCTCACAGTATTTTGGTTACAGGTATATTTCGTATACGTGTTCCACGTAAATTATTACGTTTCTCTTCATGAAATGTTAACACGTGCATAATAATTGTATGTTTTAAATTATGAATAATTTTATCAAGAAATAAATTTTGCATATTATTGTTCATCTATTTTTTTAAACAAAACTTCTCAAGTGGCGAACTCTGGCTCATAAAATAAGCAAGCAAAATTTTATCTTAAATGTATACATTAAAAGAATTATTTTTAGCTCCCAACATCAGATACATCGTGACCCATAAGGCAATGGAAATATTATTTTTTGTCAAGAGTAAAAAACTAATGATTAAAAAATCCCAAAACTTCCATAAAAATGAGTAAATTAAGAAATAAATATTTAGGCTCTGAGCTACACAGAGATTAGTGGACCTAGAAGTTTCACATGGAAGAAGTTGAGCAAATTTGACGACGCCCGAAATAATCACTCGTGAGTTTTTATGTAATTTTCGTACTATAAACTTTTCTTTCTAGAGTTCACAGGTTAGATTATACGTATATTAAAGGTATATGTGAAGGGACAATTTAAAACGTCTTATTTTTGGAACGCCGAACGAGCAGTCAGAATTATAAAAAAATCTTAAATATACTTGCACAACTTAATAATAACATAATTAAATGAAACAATAAATCTATGTTTTAACCACTTTATTTTATACGCCAACCAGTTCCGGAACTGCCGTTCCTTCATCAGGGCAAAATACATACTAACTTAAGAATATCACAAAATTAAGGAACAACTTATATATTAGGCGTCACAGTGTGGTTGGGGCGTGAGTAAGGATTAGTAAAGAGTGGGGAAGGATTATAGAATTCGCTAATCATATAATAAGCATGGTTTTGATATAAATACCGTGATCAATATAACTAACTAACTAACCAACCATCACGCCGTTTCCCCGCAGGGGTAGGCAGAGAGGACGAACCGCCAAACAACTCGATCTTGGCACACACTTCTTGCTTCATTCACTTTCATACAACGTTTCATACATTCTCTTCTGTTAGTTCGACTTCTGACATGGTCCGAATCTAGTATTTGATTCACTTCATCGTGCCATGTCTTCCTCGGACGTCCCCGGCTTCTTCTTCCATTCACATTCGCATCATATATTCTCCTTACACTCCTCTCTTCGTTCATTCGCTCTACATGCCCGAACCATCTAAGCGTCCCTTTCTTCATCTTACTCACTACGCTTACATCAACAGGGATTAATATTCTTCACATTAAAAGTGAAGGAAAACTTTTAGATAATTTATTTATGAAATCCTTCAATAATAATGAGTAAATTATTAATAACAAAAATAAAATCTATCTTAGAACCCCATCTTTAATACGTTTCCTTCCACCCTTCCCTCAATCTCTATCTCTTTCTCCACTCTTAACTAATCCCTAGTCACGCCCCCCCTCCACTGTGACACCTAATATGTATGTTCTGTTACAATTTTGTAAAATTGTTAAGTTTGTATATATTTTGCCCTGATGAAGAAACGGCGGTTCCGCAACCGGTCGGCGTATGAAATAAAAGTGGTTAAAACTAAGTTATATTGTTTCATTTAATTATAATAGGTAACCACAAAGTGATAGCTCCATACATTATTATAGTAACGTTATTAAATTTGATTTACTTAAAATAAATGGTGTTTTTGAATTAAACACAATAATTATCAATGATATTTCAAATTTTCGGGTTAAATATAGAACTTAAGCTCATTTAAAAAAATATATATCATTATAATCAGTGGCTGTTTTCTCTAAAGTGCGCTTGTGCAAACTCTAAACTCCATGCGTGCATTACTAATTCAGCACTTATAAAAACTTTCTGTTGTAGGAAAAATAGTTCAAACAAAAACTTACTTGTGGCGCTTCAGCGGCAAACCGTGGAAGCGTACACACTTTACGAACCTGTTATCTTCCCGGAAACGCTATCGTTATTAAAATGCGTTAATTACTTAAATTGTTACTCCTTTACACTTAAAAGACGATCAATTTCTTGCGTTAATTATGATTTTCGTATTAAAAACAATTTTGTATAACCGACGACATTATATTCATTAGTCACAGACCCTTTAATGAATTTTCAAATTGCATCTTGGTGCTAGGTCGCTAATTTTTGTGGAGTGATACGATGAAATTCTTTTGGATCTAGGGAAAACGTGCATAATTATGGAAAAGGCCAACATAGGTTTTATTTATAGATGAGGGAATTTTTTCCTTGTTTTATTAATATCCAATTTAAGTCCAAAATAAATAAACTACGAACCGCCAGTCATTACTGTTAAGGGTAACCACATCAAATAGGCAAGAGTCCTCATCCCTCTTACAAATACTCTGAATAATCATTTGATAGCATTAAACTTTTGAGGGCTTTCATCAACAATCGATATGCTTTCGTATTCAACGCTGTACAATTTAAATAAATTCTCCTACGCTCCTCTAAGATGTTGAATACCCTTTCCCAACAATACAAACATATTTTAATAAATGACCGACAATAACAATAATCACTGTGAAATGGAAAACATTGTTCTTCATAATGATTAGAATTTTTCTTCTTTTTCTCCCCTTGGGATGACGACGAGAATTTCGGTAATTAATTGAATTTGGGATTTAAACGAGAGGCATTTTTCAACTCTTTCAAATTTCTGACCGGTAATAAACCAGGCGACTAAATATAAATTAGCATGGCGATGATGCTTTTAATTAGGTACCGGTTAGTCATGAAAAAAATCCTAAAATTTCAGATGGCATAAATTCGGGAAAATCAAATCGGTGGCTCGGAATCAAAATGCAACATATTCATTTTTACGAAAAATTACATTAAGCTACAGAACATGAATCTTTTTATACCCTCTTTCCAAGGGTTTTTAATTTTTTACAGACAACACGTCATACATAAAAAAACTGACTATTTAAATAGTTTCATAATCAAATATTACTTTGCTAGAGTTTATCATTATTATGTTAGCAGGTTATTCAATAACGTTTTAGCTTTCAAAGATATTATTTTGAACGTACAGGAGAGAATATTAGAAAACACTGCACATTGCATGATAGTGCAGATACTATTTAAATATTATTTGTTATAGATTTTACATTTATTAGAAGGTTAGTGGCTTGGTATTAATTTTAAACTACCTGATGTGTACCCGGCCATGCTCGGGTTTTTCTTGAATTATGGGGTCAATTGATTTAAATACTCTCCAGCAATGCTTGAACTGAATTTTTTCGGGACATTTGAGCCAGTGAAGATTTTTGAGATTCTTTGAAATATGAGAGTATTCAGGTACGCCGGTAATAAGTCGCAGCCTTTAAAACGGATTGAAATTTGTTAATTTGATATTTGGGGATACTTGCGTATATTCCGTTGCAGTAGTCTAAATGTGAAACAACGTACACATTAACTAGCAATTTAGTCGCATCTAGATTTCTCCGTACCCCTTTAATTTACTTTAATTGGAAGAACCCTCTGCTTACCCTTCCGTTCACTTGAGTTTTAGAAGAACAATCGGGGTCCAGATTGATACCAAGTAGTTAAATACATGTATTTGGAGCAACGTTACTTACTAAAATAGTTATTGGGGAGATATCAATATTACGCAGGCGTCTGCTTGCGGTAATCCAGAGAAATTCAGTCTTTGACGGATTCAGCTTCAATCTACTTGAGGTCATCCAGCTTGTAATTGCATCTACACACTCAGCGAGGCTAGTTTTTAGACTGTCTGTTTCTTCTGGTAAGCACTAAAAGTAAACTTGCTTGTCAAGATGGGAAGAAGAAGGCAGGAAAGTATCTCTCTAATCAGATCTGGTCACCAAACACGGCTAAAGACATTTAAAGCATCGTTTCGATTCTGAATGGTGGTCTTTCACCAGGGCGATATTGAAAGTATGTACCATTCTGTTATTTTAAGCTAATAAATTGTAAAATAACACAAAATTATCAAATGAAAACTCGCGCACCCCAGGATTCAAACTCGCGACCTCCAGATTCGTAGCCGAGGAATATACAGAATACTAATAATATTAGTAATAATAATACTTATAATAATATTAGTAATAATACTACTAATAATATTAGTAATAGTACTACTAATAATATGAGTCCTATTATTAGTAATGTTATTAGTATTCTGTATATTCCTGATGAGGAAAGGATCGCTATCGAAACATTTTGATGTATATATTAATAAAGTGGTCAATCGAAAGTAATTTTTAATTCATTTATTTATAATGCCGCCACAAAGTGAATACCGATATTTTGAAGAAATTATAATATGACAGTGCTTTTGAAATATTTATTAACGTTCTTTCCGTCCTGTATGTACGAGTATGTACTCGTATACGTCCTGTCATGTTCAGTTTTTTTTTAACCTTATTTTATTTCAAAATAATTTTTCTAAATGAAAATTATGTATTTTTCTTCCCAGGTACTTAAAATTCCTGTTAAAAATATGTTACAGATATGAAATGTGAATCGAAATATAAATTTGCTGTCACAAGTAGATTTTTGAATATTTTCCAATGGGCGCATTTACATACATAAAAACTGCGTTCTAAACTGGCGGAGTGGTGGAGCCACTCGTACCTACATTGGATAGAAATGGTCATTTCCTGGCAGCGCGGACTGGATATGAAAACACGGAGAATGAATCGTTTTATCTGTGTTTGTCGGGCATAATGTGTTCGCTGGTTTTTCATTTGAGCTCTGGAAAATATTTCAAACTCTTCCACGGCGATGCATGCATTTATGGCGGCCTTTCCCCCTTTCGGCCTGCCGCTTTAACATGACGATGACGAAAAGTTAACGATTATGTCGTGAATGTGAATAAAATTTTAATTGGTTTTTTAAGGACCAGAGGCGATGTGTACTGTTGGCTACCTTGACGCGGAATTAACAGGATTACCGAGTTTAATGTCATTTTTTTAGAGGGCGTGCATTTTATGTTATTGTTTTTTTTTTTGCTTATGAAATGATATCATGATAAGTGGGAGTAATGGGTGTATTTTGGTTATTAGTGAAAAATTATTTTTGCTTTAATACTGCTTTCCTAAGTACCCGCTGTTGAGCGTTTATTTGATGAATGCCCATTTAAAAATAATCGTGCTTTTTAGTAAATTGCGCACAAAATAAAAGGGTTGAGTGTTGAATACTTTTCTGATTTATAAATATTGAAGTGGATAATAGGTTTGTGTGATTTTGGAAATCGCGAAAACTTCTCAGAGGAAGGCTCTAGAGTCATGGAATTGTCGACGATTTTATTTTAATGATATTTCAATTAGCGCCACAATTTTCGATATCCTTTATCATTTTAACCAATTGTGTCTATGTAAAGTTATTTTGAAAAGATTGTTCTTTTTTATGTATTGTAATCGCTTTCAAAAACAAAATCACATTTATTCACCGTTAGAAAAAAAGCCTCAGGTTTGAAACCAACATACTATTTTTTTTTCTTTAGATGATCTGCCTAATTAGGCACTAATATCAATTAACATTTTATTAATTATTTTTGTGTTTATTTCGTAGAAATCCATTAATAATTTAAAGAAATAAAAAATTAACCGTATTATTATTAAGTTCTGTAAATATTTAAAAAAAATTGTTATCGTCACAGTTTTTTCGACGTTCAAAGCCAATTTCAAATAAACTGGCAAAAACATTTTGAAAATGGCTTTGAACGCCGAAATCGCTGAAACAATAATAATAAAATAACTAAAATACTTGCTGATGATAACATTAAAAAAATTGATTTGAATTAAATATAAAAAAAAATATATAAAAATTAATACAGACATGTAATTGTGTTGTCTATTTCCTAGATCTGTATGCTATTAAACTGCGTACCCATCCAAAGAACAGAAAAATGTCAGAAAAACGTGATAATTTTCCATAAAACTTTATAGCCTCTTTGAACTATCTCTCTCTGTTACTGCCCCATGCAACAATGTAGTAAATATAAGAAAATTAAATCATTTAAGAAAATATTATCAACAATAAAAAAACTCCAGTCCATTTATTGATTATTTTTTATCAAACTTCTCGAACTTGAGGGTTCGTTTTCATAGTTAAATAAATTCTCAAAGGCTGGTTTTTTAAAGCCCACCAAAATGGGCGGAATTCGAGCGATGACCGCGCGACGCCACACAAGCATCATTCGGTCACACAGAAAGAATTTAGGAGCGAAAAACCACATGACTTCGTTCCAATAGTACCGATGATGAACTTGTTTTTTTTAATCGCTTTCAATTAGCGATTTATAAATTTTGCGTAAAAATACATATAATTTTACTTATATATTCAAAATCAGAGTTTGTTGATCTTTTTTAATTATTGTTAACCAAAAAACACATAATTACATACAGTGTTTAGTAAATATTACAATAAGTATAATAAAATATTTATGGAAATAAAAATCTATACAAATTTAAATAAAAAAGATTTGATATAAACCACCTAGTGAGGTGAGCTGAGGCTGAGCCAGTTCGGAGGTGGTAGAAATTAGAAGAATTTTAATATCCTAAATTATAGGGAGATGAGATTAAAAAAGAAGAATTTGGGAAAAGGGTAAATAATATAGCATGAAGTTTGTTGTTATTTTGTAGAATCTTTGAGAAATGAGAAAGAAATAAAAAAATATATAGTTAAAAATGTAGGCGTGTAGTTTTGTTACATTGTAGATGCTCTTAGTATCTGTCCGCAGTAGATAATGCCTTTATTGGCTGTCCATGTGTGAATTTTATGTTGGAGATTTTCTTTTTTTTTTCAAATGAACCTACATAAATATATAGCTTTAAGCCATAACACGTTTCATTGGATATCCCATGAAATAGAGGAATAAACAGAAAATAAACACATTACGGTCGCGACTGGGATTCGAATCCAGATCTTCTAGTCTTACCGGGACAAGTGCTTCTACTTTACCAGGTGAGCTATCGGGACCTAATTACATTTGATCATTTATATCGATCTCATGCTTCTCCTGGAAAAATACTAACATTATCATTAACTATTTTCTATTTGTCATGACTATTCACGCGACCTTCTTCAATGATTAAATATTCGATCATTAAATTCTGAAAAAAATGAACATGCAAAATTTTTCTTTTAAAGAGCTTAAACAGATTTCCTTAGTCCCAATTTCGGGCACAGACCGCATCTTATAAAATGCAATTATTTCTCAGAGATCTCGTTGCAGAAATTCAAATACGAAATTTCCCTCTCCATCAGCCGAGGGATTGCATTGCAATAAAATCTTAGACAAAATCACACACTTTAATTAAAGTTGAAAGTTTCAAACTGAATGTTTAAAGGAGCTAAAATTTTAATATGTAAATTCGTCTCTAGTCTCTTCCTCTTTGGTCCAGCGATGGAGGTAGCGGCGGTAGACACCCGGTGCGATTTATTCAGATCGTGTCCGTTGGTGAATTATGAAGAAGAATAATGAAGAAGAGTCATCGAATAATAGCGCGGTTTGAAACACCTTCCTCAAATTGAATTAATGTTATCAAAAAATCACGAATCTCATTAGTATGCAGGATGGGGCAGATTAATATTAATTTTAATGACCTATTTGGAGATGTTCGGGAAATATTTGAAGTAATCTAAATACAGGGGAAGCAAGCCCCTTTGCATTTCGCTTTTTATAAAACAAAAATGATTAAATAAAAAAATCTGTTTATTCGCGTCGGAAAAAACTTAAAAAAAATTCTGGCGTCACGAAAATATCACCGATTTTTCTGTCTATAATCTATAGATTACAACAACTATTTTCAGTACCATTATGGTAATTTTTCATGATGGGGTATGGTGGTACTATAAAACATTTATTTATCTCTCAAAAAATAAGACGCAATAGTTTGACGCGAAAGTTGGTCCCTCTTCTCAAATATTATATGAGGAGAGATGGTGTAGAAATCTACTCGGTGTACATTTTATTAAAAAATAATTATTGACGGACTTTCTCCTGATGTAATAATAATTATTGTATTTTTTTCATTTGTTTTGATGTAGGTTGTATAAAGCAATGGATAGTCTCGCAGGGAATTTTCCTTTGTGCTACTAAATTGGCACGATTTTTTGCGGCAACTCGAGAAAAGAGTGATTGATGAAACGTATTGAATCCGAGAAACCTCCCTGGCTGTCCATTTTTTTCCGTTAAACTTTTCTATTGAAAAAGTCACTTCAAATTCCCATAAGCTTTCAGTTTATCCGCCGCGGAAGAACGAAAAATCGAGAAAATCAGATTACTATATTTCGGCGGTTTATCCTGCTTAGTATGTAAGGGGCGAAGTCTCAAATAGTGTTCGATTTATTCCGGCTTTCGAAGGATAGTACGGTGGAGAATAAATAAATGTTAAACATTCTTATCGACAATATGGAACTGATTTCTCCCTTAAAGAACGGCTGCGGAAAATCACATAGTTGGAATTATATGACGCCGCCGTCTTACATTCTAAAAGCTAACCGTGTTGTACGGGATATTTTTTTCGATGTGGTGTTTATTTTCACGTTTATTTTATTTTGTATTCGTTTTATTTTAAAGTTACTGATTTCAAGAATTGCCACTTTGATATTGAGATATATTAATTACAATATTAAGCTTACATTGCGCGTTGACAACATAAAGGATAAAATCTATTTTTTTTGTGTCTTTAAGGGAAAGATGTAAACAGAATGTTTCTCTATAAATAATATAGTAATAAAATTAATAATATAAGGAAAAATCTTTATTACTACTACTCATGGCTAACAAGTCACATTCACCGGTTCATCTATCTGTAATACAAAACTATATGTACGACGCATGTGATCCATGAACGTGATTCCAGGTTAAAATATACAGATAATAATTTTATGTACAGGCAGATAATATTATACAGGGCCATGCAGACAAACGCTGTTAATTAGTAACATTTATACCCGGTTCTGAACGCAGAGGACATCATATTGCAAAACACTTGTTGTTATTGGAGATATTATTTAATCCTGATATTTATTTTATAAATTATTTATATTCTTGGTGGATTATAGGAAAGGAAAATCATATTTAACGATAGGTGGAACAGTACAAAGATTTGATTTGAATTTATCACCTTAAATGTGATTCGTCCCTCGATTAGAAACAGATTGAAGTATGAGGCCTCGAATAATGTAAGTAAAATAAAATAGTGAAATTTTTATGCATCTTAAGTGTTCCGAGGGCAGTTTATTCCAAGCCTTAGGTCCTGATACTACTTAGCGCGACCTCCTTAGTATTTGGCTTGCGTTTAGGTTGTATCAGCCTCCCGATAGCCGATGATTCGTACTGGATTCTTTCGGGGTACTTGAGCCAGTGAAGGTTACGAAGGTGTTTTGAAATGTGCGAATATTTAGAGAACCCGACGATGAACCTTATTGCAGCATTACAAACGGATTGAAGTTTGATATTTAGGAAGGTTGGCGTAAATGGCGTTACAGTCATCGAGACGTGAAACTACATGGGAGTTGATCAATTATTTTGTTGCCTCCGTAGGAAGATTTCTCCGGACTAACTTGAGTTGTCGTAAGTTAAAAAACCCGATGCTTACGGTAATATTTACTTAAGTTTTTAGCGAAAAGTCCGAACCCAAATTAACCCCAAAAAGTTTGACCGATGTTTATGAAATTACATTGCTGCCTGAAAACGAAATTGGAGAACTATCTAAGAAATGTTGGCGTTTATTTGTGGCAGCCCATAGAAACTCGGTTTCGGGCTCCTGGATGTGGAATAAAATAGTAAAATGCGACTACATAATATATGCAAAACATCTTTTTTTACACTTAATATTTAAAAAATATATTTTTTACTTTAATACATTGACCCAATTAAAAGAACATTGTGGCACAGTTAGACCAGGGGCGAAGACTAATGTATCAATAAGTAAAAGTCGTCTAGAACAAAAGCTTATATAATATAATAGAATATAAGAATTTATGTAATAAAATCTATAAATCCAAAATTGTTATGAATTAATTACATAAACCCCATGATTATATAAACAACAAGCTTAAAAACAAAGAGGGTTCAAGTAATTTCCCGTGTTTTCAAGGGGTTTGTGAATGAGTTCATTTTACAAATGAGCACTTTAAATTTAAATTGAAAATGTTGTTTAATTCAGTTAAATTCAATCAAATATAAAGATAAATAAATGAAGGAAATTAATATATATATATTCAATTTTATTTTTATAACTTATTGAAGTTTGTAAACCTCATTGTAATATTTAATCATTGAAGAAGACAATATTAACACATCCCAAATGAACCATGCATCCGAAAAAAACAACAGAAAAATAAAAAGATTTCAGTCGCATCTGGGACTCGAACCCAGGACTTCTACCTATCCGGGGTAACCGCTAAACCAACTTAGCTAATGAGACCAGTTCAATTTACGCCATCTACACCGATATCATACTTCATGTTCAAGACTTGTTAATATTATCCTCCATTTTTAAATCCCATATTATTGGCCGCTATCCTTATGATGATCGCAAATTTCTACCCGAACACAATTGCAATCGGAATAGAGTCTCGGATATACCTACCCGATTTTTATTTTCCCAGATGCGACTGATATCTTTTTATTTTTCTGTTGTTTTTTTCGGATTCATGGTTCATTTGGGATGTGTTAATATTATCTTATTCAATGATTAATTTATATATATATTTAGAATTTTACGTCAAAGAGCAACCCTCAATGATTTTCATCCATACAATTGTTATTATAACCGCCGATTTTTTTTCTATTTCTCTGCAGTTAGTTAGGCATTTAAAGATGCTTCGTTCCTGTAAAAAGACTTCTGCCTGTACCATCGATCCTGACTTAACTTATCCACATTTAAACCAAAGTAATTTAACTAATCATACGACTGAAAAGAAAGTCAAGTTTGTTTTTTTCAATTATTATACGTTTTCATTGTTTATATTTATTATGTAGAAATCAAATAAATCAAATGTTTTTAGTGTAAATGCGTGACTTTGCTTGCTAGGCTGAACGGGTTTGACTGGTTATAACAAATATATTTAGAAAGTTATAAATTTAACTGTTTTTAATCGTAAGCGGTTTTGTATTAACGACATGTGTTTTTAATATTGTAAACTGTTTGTTATTAATGACATGACTGTTTTTATTTTATGTAGTACTTCAGCAAACCCACATAACGATTAAAAACCAGCTAAATATAACTGTTTGTATATAATGAGATGATTATGTAATTAATTTATGGGTAACAGTAATGTTATTTTTATAATTTTCCGAAATTATGCATTGTTTGAATAAAATTAATGAATGTGGAAATCGGGAATGTAAAAATCTTGTCTTTTTCCTTTTTGTCACAAAAACAATAATAGCTAAAAAAAATTAGGCATACAATAAAGGCTTTACCAACACCATAATATATTAATCATTGTACATTATTATACATTCAGCAAATTGATCATTGTTCTACCTCTAATGGTGTTTGTGTGCATAATTGCAAGGATTCACAAGTTAGGGCAGTAAACATTTTGACACGTGCTAAACACAACTGATAATATTATCAGTACCCATTGAAAAGCTTCAAAACATCGAGTTGCGAAGTAAACAAAGATAAAGCCTCTATTACCGTATTAAACAGCCTTTATGGAGTGTCTCGCCCTGTTGATTGTAAGGGCTGCGACGCCATTGTGGGGCATTTAGGGCCTAGGATAGGGCGCTAGGGCAGGCACCCCCACCCAGACAGTCAACCCCTGACTAGAACGTGCCATTAGGATAAGCGGACAATTTCTTCAGTATTATTGTATGTTATATGAGCCTCAACATGCTCCATACGATACGCTTCGGGAATTTTAAATCGAAATATGTTGGATTCTTCATCGTGGTAATGATTTTATTTACACTTGTATTAGAATCGTGAAATGTTTTTCAGTAAATAAAAAAAATATCCGAACAAGATTAATTTGCATTTTATTGTAAATATTTAATGGATTTTTTAAATTATTATCGAATTTAAGATCTTATTGCAATAGTTTAGTTTAGTGTTTTTTTAAATTACAAATTACAATAAAACAATTATTAAATACAGTGAACATAGTGGTATTAAACTATTAACTCCTGTATGCATTATTTACTAACCATTGAAACCATATTGTGCATTAAAAAAAATTACTAAGAAGGGCATCATTTCTTAAAACCAAGAAGAAAAGTTTCCACCGTGCTAATTAAAAATGTCCATAAAAAATAGTATGTAATGCCAATAAAATTGCCACAATTTTTTTTATGACAATTTTTTTCGTAAACTTTCGAAATAAACGATTTATTTTTAGTTCACAGATGTATATTTTAAAAATTAGTAGACACCCACAAACCTACGGAATACAAATGTAATTACCGGGGAGCGTGTTGATAGTCACATCGGTCACCATGTCCCGTTTTGATGTTTAATATTTATTTTTAGTTCACAGATGTATATTTTAAAAATAAGTAGACACCCACAAACCTACGGAATACAAATGTAATTACCGGGGAGCGTGTTGATAGTCACATCGGTCACCATGTCCCGTTTTGATGTTTAATATTTATTTTTAGTTCACAGATGTATATTTTAAAAATAAGTAGACACCCACAAACCTACGGAATACAAATGTAATTACCGGGGAGCGTGTTGATAGTCACATCGGTCACCATGTCCCGTTTTGATGTTTAATATTTATTTTTAGTTCACAGATGTATATTTTAAAAATAAGTAGACACCCACAAACCTACGGAATACAAATGTAATTACCGGGGAGCGTGTTGATAGTCACATCGGTCACCATGTCCCGTTTTGATGTTTAATATTTATTTTTTTGAAACACACATAACAACAAAATGAAAGAAAGCTTTGACTGCCCAACTATGGAACAAAACCCGTTTTAGGACAGTCAAATTGACAAGTTTAGTTCATATTAAATGACATTATTCAAAAATAGAAGGGGAAAAAGGTAGTATTGACATAGTATGGTAACATAATATATCTACAAAAAAATTATAATAATTAAGTATAAAGAAATGTGAAGAATAGTATAGAAAAAACAATCGTATATTCCAGATAATTTGTGTATAGTATTTTTTTTTATATGAATACCGCACAAGAGTCTCAACTGCTCCCAACCGTGTGGAGCCAGTGAGACTATGGCATCCCCAATTGGGGAATGTTGTGAGGCTGAAGGTATTGGGGAGGGAAGGAGAAGGGGAAGAGGAAGATAGGGAAATACCTGGCTATTCAGATCTGGCCACCAAACACGGCTATAAGCCATTTCAAGCAACATATTGCCCAAATATATTATATATTATTTTTTAATTAATTACTTGTGGAACAGCACAAATTAATTAAATAAAATTCTCTTGCGCACCCCGGGATTTGAACCCGCGACCTTCGGATTCGTAGTTGAGAGCCTTACCCCTCGGCCATGGAGGCTCAAAATATAATATAATAATTAATACAGAATAAAAGTTTAGTTCAAAGATATAAGAAAAAAAATTGCAAGATAATATTAAACTTCTTTAGTGCTATATATAAACCTAGGTAGATTATTTTATTATTATAAAACGTTTCGTTAAAAACAAAAAAAAAATAAAAAAAACTTTCAATCGCTATCCTAGCCAAGTTATAACATTTTTCATTAAAAATTCAAATGTTTCTAAAAGCAATGTATTTTGTTTACTATATTATACTGGACCTACAATATAGGGACTTCGATTTATGTAAAATAATGGTGTGTTTATACTGATTATATTAATACGTGTATTCGGCATACAAATTGCCTAATTTTAAATGCAACCGCCCAATACCACGGCAGAAGTAATAAAAGTCAAATAGAGTCGCGTGAGTAATGATATTAGGGGTGTTCAGGTGATAATAACCCTTATGCCTTATACAATAGGGTGGCTACTTTTATACCATCAGCAAAACGCCACGTTACCCACCTTTACTGCCTTTACCCTGGACATCTTAAATAACGACCTTATAACCTTTTAGATTTTACAGATTAAATAGGGAAGGCTTGAAATTTATTTTACGTCGTGGACATCCAGCATCGTACGATCTCGGGTTGTTCGGTTCGCGGATTGGAAATACGTGAGAAGAATTCGATGTACGGCTTAAGGTGGAAAGCTTAAGATGGTGTTCTATCCATACAAATAATGCTGTTTCCTCTTTTATCTGTTCAAATTTGATATGTATTGAATGACGACCACGAATATTGATCCCAGCGTACATCAAATATGATCAATGTATGGAATTAATAACCGCTCATAAATTGTTAGTTTATTTTTTTTTATTTTTACGTTTACTAGCGAGATTACAGTAAGTTGAAAGCTTATTAGCAGTGATTTAATAATTTCTTTATAAAATGATATTTTTATCATTACATCACTGCTAGGATAATCTTAAAATCGGACTTTATTTCTATCGCAGCAAATGGCTGCTAAGTGGAACATTGTGTAGATTTTTGTTTTGAAAAATGCGCTACGATAGTAAAACAGAAGTTATTAACTTCCAAATTAACTTAATAGATATTTGTGCTAGGTATAACTTGTGCAATTCGATCCATTCGGGTACTTGTCTGGTGTTGTATAAGTATTTTTATTGTGCCCTTTTATAAAATTACTAGCTGATTTGTACCCGGCCTTGCTAGGGATGATTTTTTTTTTTGGAATACTGTTATGTAGTTGTGAATTCTTGCTTGTCGTTTGGGTGCCATAATTGATTTGACAGCGAAAGTAATGCCTTGTGACGACTATTACTACCTCTAAACAAAGAAACATTCACTTGAAAATTTTATTACTACCTGACATTAATTTTTTTTCAAAACATTTCTAAGTAATAAGGTTCTTAAGTAGGTACCTATTTGTGTTTTCCATTTTGAAAATATTCTAGTCAAACAAACCTTCTTCTTTTGAATATGTAATCTGTGGCTAACCAGAGTTGTATATCTATGAGTTAATCTCAATACAACATTGCGGGTTCAATGTTTTTCCTACTAATTTTAAAACGTTATAGCAACAGTATCACATATTGGATTTCATTCAATTCACTACTCTCTAAACCTTTCCGGTACTAATAAGAACAAACTGAGCCATTTTCAGTGAAACCGGTCCTGTAATTTTGGAGAAAATCAAGGACAGAAAAACATTATTTTTTATATATAGAGATTTATGTATTATTTATATTGAGGAGATTGAAGGTTTTCAATTTCGTTTCAATTTCCTATTATTTACGTAATATAAATAAATATTAATAAGTTGAACTGTGATCATACTATAATAATATAGGAATCGACGATAAAAAAGTTCTCTTCTAGGATTTACAGTCTTAAATAAGTGGATGTAGTTTTTTCATTCATATTTTCACCATAATCTGTATGAAAAAGTTCTCAAAATTACATTCATATAATATTAAATTTGTGTCTGAAGTATGAATTATGTATTGGAAGATTTCTCTCTTATACGGTGCGAAGCTTTACGGAATACTTATCACTTAAAGGAGTTAAGCTTCAGATATTACAGGAAATTTTACTGCAGTCGTAAGGAATCAAATTGCGAGCAAAGTATAAAGTAGTTAAAGGCAATATAATAAAAAGCACGACTAAACTGATCTGGGTAGTGGGTAAGTGTACTTATTTTCATAAAATTCTAAGGCATAATCACGTAATAAATTGAAACCACTCATTTCGAAATAAAATAAAATCTTTTTATAGCCACGAAATTAAGTATTTTCCAAGTTATTTTTATGCTATCCAACGCTAAGTTAGTGTATCAAAATATAACTCTAGCTGTATAAAAACGTCCTTAATTGAAATGAACAGAGAACATGGTGTGATTCCAATACTAATCTTTCATTCATCGTGAATAAAATTTAAAAGTAAACTCTTCAAAGTAAAATTTCTGGAAAATTGTAATATAAACTTGTACTGGTACAAAAGAGATTGATTGTGTATTTCACAATTATTGTAGTTTCGGTTTCAGTTTCAGTGTCGATAAATTGACTTTTATTGAAAGAACGTTATACGGTTTCATACAATATGGCAAAAGTATAATATATGTTACATAATTATATTATTGTATGGTTTAAATTACCAACCCCACTAGTTAAAACCCTAGGAAACACTAGGCAGGTGACTGGATGTAAAAAAAAAAAGATTTAACTGTGATGTTATGACAGATTAGCAAATTGTTAAATTAAAATATTTAAAACATAATATATTTAAATAGTAATGCTAAAATATGCAAACAATAATTGGAATTTCGAATACACACTTAAATATATAAGGTAATGTGCAAAACAAGTATTCTACGTATTCTGTTGTTACATTTCTTCGTCATTATTTTCATGTAATAACATTGTTCATTTTATTAAAAACCAATAATTGTTGTAAATACAACAATATCAGAATTAGACCTAAAATTATTTGAGTATAATTTACTTGATAACTAAATCTAATGGATTTTTTTTAATATGCTACATTTTAATAGACATTAAATTTGATATGTGTTTGTGCAACTATTTCATCTGATAATATCTGGCACACCTTTTAACAATCATAATGTGCGGTTAATTAAATTTAATTTGATGGCTTGATATTTGGTTTTATATTAAAATACATGTACGTCACGTACTAACGTAAAAAACATTGTTAAAATAATGATTGGTTGACACATTTACTATCGTAATATTTCATTTGCGGTATAAGCAAATATAAGCCGTTCGGTGATAATAATAATAATGTAGTATCGGTATTTCAAGCAAACCATGGAAATGAAAACGTAACAACCAAACCGTTAAAGATTTATTTACCTCTATCACTAGAAATTATAACGCTGCTCCAAACATTTCTATTAGATAACAATGACATTAGGAAAATGTTTAATCACAGATGTAACTTACAAGAAAAGCGTGTTATCTAATATGCAGGGCGGAACACTTAGAAAGTCATAATCTCTAAAGATTTTTCCAAATATATAATTTATTATTGAAATCAATGAAAAGATGTTTTGTTTGAATCCACTTTATTTTTGCATAAATATGTCGACTATTTTCGATTTGACTGAATCATCTTCAGGACGTAAAATATATTTTATTATAAAATAAAAGCGGATTCAAACAAATTGTCTTTTCATTTAATTCATCATGTAAATCTACGAGTGTTTGCTTATTGTGAAAATCTAATTTATTATTAATTTTCTTATATGGGTCTACAGTCAAGATGACACAAACTTAGTCATTTCTTTGTACATATTCATACGTCGTCTCATAAACACTACTTCAATTCTGTAATATTTTGCGTTGGGCAAAGAAATTGATTCATTTGATGGTGCACTTCTTATCATTCTATCCACTTCCATCAAAATTTGTAACCTCGGGTCAGCACTAAAAAATAGCCCTAAACATCACTTTGACAGTTGCTAACTCAAGCAATACCACAAATGATTTATTTTTAAATTCTAAACGGGTTAAAAAAATGTATAAGGTTTCCAAAGACAAAAATCCTAAAACTGTCTGTAAATTTTTTGAAATACATCCGAAAATGTTTAAAACCCATTGAAAGCAATTTTAAACCTTTTATCTTAAAACTCCAGTATCTATTTCATGTAGAATTTAAACGATTACAGTTTGAGTATTTTTTGTCTTTTGTAATCTTATATACTTCACCAATTACTCGAATAGAATATAGAGTTAAATAAGTCGTTGAGTTAACAACCCATAAATTGTATTTTTTGGTTGGTGACGGTTAAGAGGAATGGTTGCGCTGCCTATTTCATACATAACTTAATTTTGGATTTGAGGCAAAAATACCCACCTAAACTGAATGATATATTAAAAAAAAAGTTTAATAAATATCTATCACGGATGAGAAGTATTTTACTTATTTTTGTTTTAATTTATGAAGTACTCGTATATGCCATGAAAAAAAAAACAATTTTTATAATTTTAGAAGCAACTTAGAAAATTATTTGCAGATTTACTGTATTTTTTTTTTAGTTATCATATTTGCTATGTAAATATGATTACGTTACGTTACGTTTAATTAAAAAATAGAAACTAAACTTTAAAAAAAAAGTTTTTTCGGGTCGAAGCAGACGGGGAAAATATATTTTTTTAATCGACCTTAGCCCCCAAATCATTGTTAAAGGTGCCCCTAAAATCGCGAAAAATCAATTCCTTTAATGGCCTATATTTCATAATAAAAAACAAAAATAAATAAAAAAAACTTGTAATCCGTACTAGATATTTACTATACTTTTTGATTGAAAAAAGATCGTTTGGTTTAGGTGAGTATGTTGGCCTAAAATCCAAAATTATGTTTTGTATGAAACAGACGGCGCAGTCGATCCTCTTAACGTTTTGTGATAACTTTGATAATGTGATTTTTATTTGGCTTATCTAAATGAAATGTTTATATTTCATTCTTACATAGGTATATATACTCGTACTAGACGACCTCTGAAATAATTATCAAAAAAAATCATAGCTAGGTAATATATTACATGATAAGGAAAGGACTCAATAAAAGTTTGATGTAGTCGTTGCATATTAACGAATAATTTGGGAGAATATATTCATTATTCATTTAAAAAATCTCTAAAAAGGACCTACTGGTATTATTGGCTTAACGTCCAAGCAATTATTCAAAGTTCAGAGCAGCAGATCTCATACCAACCTTTTCATGTTGTGCTGTCGTTATGATTAAATAACTATGGTTGGAGTGTTATGACGAATATTAGTATAACATTTTAAAAATTTTATTTACTCGCTTAGAAATGTTTCTACATAAAGGTGACATTTATAATAATAATAATAATAATACTTTTTATACGATTTATATAGGGACGTTTTTGTGAAAAATCACCTCAAGGGCGCTGTACAAATACTACTTGCTGGGGTTTATCTTATTATGCACATATAAAGAAAAATGTACATATACAGTAAAACTGTACATATACACACAGTGAACATAGGAGAATATCAATTTTATCTATTTATTTAGAAAAAAGAATAATAATAATTGAAAAGATAATAATAACAAATTTGAAATGAAACACGAAACGAAAAAGACAAAGAAAATAAATACCTTTTTTAATATAAATTTTGATTAAATATTACAATTGAAAAATAATAATGTAAATTGGTGTTATTATAAAGTAGGTACATGAATATTCAAAGATAGCTTAAGTGTTACAACTAAAATTGCAAGAAAATTAAGAAAGAAAAAATTGAAATACTCGTACAATACTAATACTCATGTAATAGTAAAATAATGGACTTGTTTTTATAGTAAGAAATAATTAATTTCAATTATTTATTTTGTTAAATCTGATTTTAAAATATTCATAGATACATCTTCCTCTTCCCCTCGTCCTATTCAGTTCGCGCGTGCGCACCCAACCGTGGGTAGGCAGTTATTGTCGGTCACTTCCGTTGACAATGTTTACTTTGAAATAAATGACAGCACGAATATAGGCAGAAACAGTTTGCTTGTCAGAAATTTTTAAATATGTAAAGATTTAATTTAAACTTTTAAAGCTTTAAAATATCCAGAGAAAAATATTTATTATAAAGAATGTGCTTCTTGTATTTCTACTAGGTACTATGAACACTATCATTTCTAACAGGTTCGGAGTATCGAATTGGGTATGTATTATTTCATGCAAATAAAGTTTGCAAAAATTCTTCTAGCTTAAGAAACGTTAAAAGATAATCGGGGCTATACATACGTTATAGTTGAAGAATGACTCCAAAGTGTAGAATTAAATCTAAATGAGTTCGAAGAAAGGTAATAAAGAGAATGTTGAATAGAAATATTGATTTTAATGGGCATGTGGAGCGAATGAACGAAGAAAGGAGTGTAAGAAGAATGTATGATGGGAATGTGGATGGAAGAAGCAGCCGGGGACGCCCGAGGAAGACATGGCACGATCAAGTGAATCAAATACTTGAGTCGGGCCATGTCAGAAGTCGGAATTATAGAAGAGAATATATGAGACGATGTATGAATGTGAATGAAGCAAGAAGTGTATACCAAGATCGATTTGTTTGGCGGTCCGTCCTCTCTGCCTACCCCTGCAGTAAAACGGCTTGATGGTTAGTTAGTTAGATTTTAATTCACGAATTGTTCTTCAATACAAAACCCAGCACCTTCATAGCTTTGTTTGTGAGAACAGCAACGCGAGAAACAAAGTTAAACATATTGTGAAAAATGACATTTAGATCTTTAACTTAAGATTTTTTATATACTTACAAGTGCTAGTATTATGTTATGTAGTTAATCAATCATTACGTTGACTGGTTGCATTTTGGCATGGAGACAACGATTAGTTGTATAACGTTTCAACGTGGGCAAAACTTGGTGGAAGTGAAACTAGTATATTAATTACATCTACCTGATCAATTCTGAGAAAACATGTCTTCCAAAGTGTTTCTCCCTACATACTATGCCAATAGCAAGGAAACTTTGATGTGGGTAGTTCTCTGAAATACGTACCACGACCCACCCTTTAATCTCGGAGACATTAGTAAATTGTTCCTTGTACAACAATCGCTGTTTGTACATAAGAAATGTGCTGGGAGGTTGTAGTACACCGCTCTAGGTTCGCCTTTGTGAAGATATGACCGGGCACCCACCGTCTTCTGCTGGTGAATTATAATTATAATTATTGGTGTATCGTTTTCAATAGTTTCCAGTTGGCAGTAATCAAGATATCACCAAAAGTTTCGGGTAGTAATTTGTCATGATCAAAAGGATAAACAATTCATAATATTATGAAAACTGAATTATAGTTTTGAATATCTGATAGGATCTATATATTCGATTGGCATGAACCTCAAAACTCCCGATAACAATAGTTAAGTTAAACACTACAAATATAGAAAATAAATAAACATAGATTTCGTTAAAACGTCACAAGTACACAAACATCCATTTACACACCATACATACACAATATGGCAAGCAATCCATTAGCTGGGGGGGGAGGCAATTTATATAATTTCGTTCCAGACGAAATTAAAAAAGAAAAAAGTTTTAGTATATTAAAAAAGAAATTCTTCTTCCTGAAGTAAACCGAAAAAAATAATTAATATCAATAATTATTTTTTTTTCTGGAATCAATATATATGTGTTTTTATGGGATCAGCCCAATAAAATGTATTAATAACTACACAGTAGTTTCGTTTTTTGTTATTCTACTATGGTAAATACGAAATTACGAGTTTTTCAGAAAATTGTATTGCAGGACAACAAAAATGGCCAACAGTGATAGTTAGTGCATAGCTTTTACACTAGCGAACTATGGACAAGATATACACAAGGCGTCATGGACACACTCCGAGTACAATATAACCACGATTACAGGGCGCTGTTCGGCCTCCCTTGGCGATGCAGCGCCTCGCAGATGTTTGCAGAGGGAAGGGTGCATGGGTTCGCTGCTTTGATGCGCCACAGAATAGCCGTGATGAGTCAGCGCTACCGGAGATCGGAAAACACTCTTGTCCAGGCCGTCGCCCAGTGGCAGGGCACGCCCCTACATCGTAGATGGAGAATTTCCCTCAGGCCAATGTAGCATAAGTGATAAATATGTTATATTTATTTTATTTTATTTTTACAATATTGTTTTTATTTTTATATTTTATTTCTACATCATGTAATTTTTATTATTTTTAAATGTATTCGTTTTATATGGCAGACGGAATATTGCACTCACCGCTTTGTTCTGCTGAAATAAATACATTATTATCATAACAGCTGGGACTCTTGGGCGGTTTCGAATAAAAAAAAATTAAAAAACAAACAAATTCGAAAAATAAAAAATTAGTTTTTATTGCATTGTAACTTTTATGACGGGATAACCGGTGGGAAAATGTCAATTTTAATGTTTTTTACTTACTACGGAAAATGCTCTAAACATGACCTCATTTCAATGGGATAAACAGTTTATCTAAAGATGCTAAAAATATTATTTTTTTTTACTTAATATGAGTTCACATTCCATTACCTTAGTTTTCGGTCTTATGAAAGGTATCGTTTTTGTCGATTAGTACTTTCGTCATTGAAATCCACTATCGTAATATTAGGTAGGTACCTATACATTAACATTATTACAGGTACATACCTACTTACAGTCATTAAAGATATATATATATATATGTATATGTAGGTACTGTCTGAAATTAAAAAGCACATAAAAATTGAGGGCACTGCGATCATTCAAAATGTTCTAAATGACAACTCCAAGATGGCTCAAAGAAAAACTAGAGTATGTTTAAAAAGCACAGGGTTCCAAATACATACTTTTGACTGTAACCAAACGGTTTTCATAAATTAGCAATGCTTTCCGAGGGGAGATGATTCTAAACCATACTATAAGATAATTTTATCTTCTTAATTGTTTTATTATTTAATGCTTTGCAAGATGGAAAGGCGATTTAACAGTCTTTCTGAAATTTATGTATCGAAATAACAATGTATTCGATTTTATATAAATAAAAAGGAAAATATTTATGTGAAAAAACAAAAAAAAATATTGAGTTATGTTGTTTCACCTTGTTTTTTAAAAATAACTGTCAAACCAGATTTAAAAAAAGAATTATGTTAGTACCAAAATTCAAAGACAAATTTATAAATTGGTGATGCCATAGCAATGGAAAAAAATTAGTTCCGCTTTATTAAATGTCTACATTTTATTGCCACGCTATTCCTACCCTTATTTTTTTATATCATATGGTTTGACATACTATGTATACGGCTTAAACAATAGGGTTAGCACTCGCTGGGTCACAAAATGTTCGTTTCATTTTAAAGCATACTCGTATGTACCTACTGAACAAATGCAAAGGAGTCTTTTTGACAGCATGATTATTTAAGGGAAAGCGACGTTAACGAGGGAACAAACAGTGGGGAAACAAGTAGGGTTGGAAAAAAGGTTTTAGATCGGTTGAAAGTTAGAGTAATGTTTTGTGGAAATAAGGTAATAAATGTAGTTTGGTAATTATATTCAGGAGACGAAAAGAAACATGGAATTATATTTCAGGACAGAGAAACGGGCACTGTTAACACGCAACAATTATAAATGTTATTTTTTTTATTTTCTGATACAAATCACTGTGGAGATATTATTATAAGTTTGGAAAGGAATGCTTTAATACCGTAATCCGCCCGTTGCATTCGAATATTTTTAATATCTTTCCAACACGATCACGTTCCCATTCGGTCGTTGCATGTCCAGCTGTTGCCTGGCCAAGGAAAAGCTAATGTGATTACGTTTGGCTTTGTTTTCGAATAAACACCCCCGTTCTCCGGATAAATATGAATATTTTAATTCAGCGAGATAAAAAAAGGAAAACAGGCGAGTTCGTTTCGAAACCAAGAGACTAACTTGCTAACTTACCATGACGATATTTCTCCGTGGGGGTATGAAGAGAGAATCTACACAAATACACCTATATTTATACCTAATTTGAGAATAAGTGATTTCAAAAGAGATACATGAGGTTTGGCATCGGGTCTGGGTTCCACCAGGCGTCGTGATTTCTATTCCTCGACAGGCCAACATTTTTCGCTTACTGTAATGGTAGTAGGAAATTTTAAAATGTTGTCAGGGTATTCTGAACCCGGGAATGTTCGTTTTTCTTAAAAAAAAAACACCGTCTATGCACATAAACCTTACATAATTCACATTCAGACATTATTTTATATGTACTTTTTATTTAAGAATCGATTCAAGTATTTAACTCACATAATTTTTCTTATTCATTACACTGATATCTTGCATTTACCTTGTATAATTTAACATTCAGAATGCGGTCGTACATGGTTTCATCACACGTACGCCCCATAGACATCATTTACCAAAGTTTTGAATTTCGGTCAGTAGAATCTTCATTTCAGTCTCCTTATTTCAAAACTCAGTAAAATGATTTTCTTGTTTTGCACACTGAAATATTTATTTAATCAATGAATATCATATTAACAAATCTCAAATGAAATACGAAACAGAAAAAGACACAAAAAATAAACAGGAAACGATCTTCAATGATATTTTGTTGTCATATTAAATTAACAAATGATTTTCCGCAAATCTTCAGTTTAAGCAATATTCTAAACACGTTTTGAAATTAAATCAATAGCTGTTAGTACAAAGTCAAATTACAAATAATATATGTTATGGTTTAGGTTTATCCGAGACGCTATCTAGATTGCAAATAAATTCAGGTAGAGCCATGCAATCATTCAAATAGATACCTGCCAAAAAAAATGGGAATTAATTATTATGACGCCTGTGTTAACCTAAAGCTTACGGTCTTAATAAAAATTAAGTTAATTTCCTAGTTATGAACAAAGTAATTGTTTTATTTCATTTTGTTAATATTATATTCAATTATTAAATATTCCAGTGTGGTTTATAAGCTTCAATAAGTAATTCCAATAAAGTGAAGAAATGTTTATTTTCATAAGAAATTTTCCACGTTGGCATCAAACCCAATAAAAATTATTATTCAGAAAGCTTAAAGCCCGGAGTAATTATTTTTATGTTGACTTAGCTATTGCTTTGGTTTTATGATTGTTGTGTAATTAGTAGTAAATCATTTTTATATTGGAGGGGAAGCGGAAGAGATCCAAAAGGGGGACCTTTTACAGCAGTAATTTGATCAGAGGTATATAAAACAGTGATGTAGAACGCCTAAGGTGGATATTGCTGTACAAAAAATGACAATTAAATGGATATTTATCGCTTCAGCAGTTTGTTTTGCAGTAAATAATGTATACGTGCATTTGGCCAGTAAGTCGCCAACGTGCCATATTAAACTAAAAATAAACCAATTAAAAATTACTTTGTAATCCCACTTTATTAATATATATCAACATGTTTCGAAACCGATGCTTTCATCAGGAATATATAGAATTCGTATGTAATATAACAAAAGCCACCCAAGCGTGATGGTCTAAGCTCTTAGAAGTGACATTGAACTGGGTGATTTGACTATTAAAAAAAAAATTGTTAATTATATTGCTTTATCAGATTTTAGGGATAATTTTTTTTCGAACTTTAATGACTCAATTTCACCTTTCAAAAATTTGCTGATTCATACGTGTGCTGATTTATCCGGTCACCGGATAAATGATTTAGATTAATTACGAATCATATTTAATTAAAAAATATTTGATACCATAAAACCTATTAAAATGATAATAAAAATCAAAATGAACATTAACAATTAAATAATTCTAAGTATTTAACTAACTAACTAACCATCATGCCGTTTCAGGAGGAGAGGATGGACCGCTAAACAACTCGATATTTGCATACACTTCTTGCTTCATTCACATTCGTCTCATACATTCCCTGCTGTTATTCTGACTTCTGACATGGCCCGACTCAAGTATTTGATTCACTTGATGGTGCTATTTCTTCCTGGGGCGTCCTCGACTTTTTCTTCCATTCACATTCACCTCATATATTCTCCTTACACTTCTTTCTTCGTTAAATCGCTCTACATGTCCAAACCATCTAATCGTTCCTATCGTAATATTTAACATTTAAAAAAAGAATAAGCGCCAATGGAACAAGTTTTGTAATTTCGCTATTTTTCATAATCAATTCATACCTGGTGACTGGAATCATT
The DNA here is from genome assembly GCA_022606495.2 of Halesus radiatus. Taxonomy (NCBI): domain Eukaryota; kingdom Metazoa; phylum Arthropoda; class Insecta; order Trichoptera; family Limnephilidae; genus Halesus; species Halesus radiatus. Next base: position 149,866 of record JAHDVE020008318.1, read on the forward strand.
ATATGATCCCTTAAAATAGGTTTTATTTGAAACTTCACCAAAAGCCACACAAGTTTCTCCGTCCCACCTGGCTTAATAATATTTCCAGAAATAAAACTTCAATTTCTCTAGAGGAATAATAATACTCCAAGTAAAAACAATGTTTTGTCCGACACTGAATATAAATAACCATTAAATAGGGGCACAATTTACGAAGCACCCTCCTCGGGGAAGGAAACCATCCTGCAGTCCTGGCTAACTAGGTTCACATTTGCCTGTATTACCTTTATAACGGGGGTTGAGACAAATTCGACTTAATTGGACTTATTCAGTTTTTATTCGTAAATCGAATTGATGGCCGTTCTAGAAATATTCTAATCATTTTATTTTTTATGCGTTCATTTGAAAATGAGTATTTAATTTGTTTTATTTATTATAGAACTATATGCGGTAATGAAGCACCTGTCAGGAAGTGTCGATGCACTTAACGTTTTGTTTAGTTTGAGATAAAGGAAGCTAATTTATTTTTTTATATGGTCGTCGCTGGTGGGCTTACTCATAAATGTATTTTAATTCATTTATTCAACGTAATACCAATTTACAAAAAGTAATGCATTCGCTTAATAAATAAAATGTGAAATTAAGCAACAGCCCGAAGCCATCAGGCTACGGCTTTTGAAATTTTGTGGGAATGTTGTGAAGCTAAAAGTTGGAATAGTAATTAGGTGAGGAACAGGAAGATTGAAATTGTTTTTAAACAGATATGTATTTTATGGTTTTATGTAATAATTTCTCAAAAAAGCAATCAAAATCACAATTATAAAATACATATTAAATATATACTTTCCTATCTATAAAGCTATACTTGTGTTTATCGGGGTGTTATCTATTTTGTTATTAGAATTTTTATTTAAAAATATATTTTTAATAGTCCTGACGAAGGAAGGGTACTTCCGCAGGCGGTCAATCAGTATATTATATTGAAATTGTTTTAAACAAATTTATGTGGTATTTTATTATTTATTTTTTTATTGTAAAATATTAATTACATAAAATGGGAACTTGTACCCGCTAAGCCACTGTAAGCAGCTTGTCAGCAGTTAAAAAAATGTTATATGATACAACAATAAATAACAATCATCATACATTGTATTATAATTATCGCAAGCAACAGATTTTTTGTTTTTGTTTTTTGAGTCCCAACTACTCCCAACCGTCTGGAGCCGGTGAGACTATGGCATCCCCAATTGGGGAATGTTGTGAGGCTGAAAGTATTTGGGAGAAGAAGGAGAAGAGGAAGGTGGGGAAAATATCTGGATATTCAGATCTGGTCACCAAACTTCTCTAAAAGCCATTTCAAGCTACGTTTCAATTCTGAATGGTGGTCTTTCACCAGGGCGATACTGAGAGTATCTTCCGCTCTGGAACTTGCGCAAAAATATTGTATATTATTTTTTAATGAATTAAGTGTGAAACAGCACAAATTAATTAAATAAAATTTATTTGTGCACGCCGGGGTTTGAACCCGCGACCTTAGGATTCGTAGTCGAGAGTCTTACTCCTCGACCATGAAGGCCGTCAAAATATACATATTAAACAAAAAACAGTTGTTTCGGAAAGCGAAAAATTCTCTCGTTCAAATTCCAATCGTTGAAATAATCTTTTTATTCGTGGGAGTTGTCCAACATCCGCTCATTTATGAAAAAAAAACTATTTATTTATAGATCAAAATTATGCGCCACATGTTTCACAATTTAATCCCCGCAATAAATTTTAAAGACATTGTTTACCTCACTGGTAATTTTTTTTTAAATTTTGTTAGCCGCCCAATTCAATATCCAATTTCGATTCACATCTACCAGCACCGCGCAGTGCAGACATGTAACGTGGCAGCTCGGTGAAATGTGTTGTTTACCTTATCTATGAACACATTCACGGACGGTGTAATGTGAATACTGCCTTCTGTGCCGTGCCTGCCACTGTACGTATCTGCCCTGTATGGTGCTGGTAGATTTGAATAGACCTTTATTCGGCAACTTTTGACAACGGTTGAAAAAATAGCAAACTGCATCGATTTTTTACATAATATTTTTAACAACGGACGCGATGTAAAATTTTCCCGTTGCTTTCGGCCAGTGAGCAGATAGAGCTGCAGATTTTCAGAGCATGAAATCTAATCCCTAGTTTTCCACTGACCAGCCCTCTGTCACTGTGAGGTTTAGTGTACCGAGAACGAGGCTGATTATACCCCGCTTGTAACATTGTCATTAATTGGCGTTATAAGTTGGATGAAAGCAACGCTTGGAAAATTGGAGAGAATATTTCAAATACATGGGAATTTTGTATTTTATTTATATTGAGATTTTATTCCAGCAGGACGGGGTGGATAGTGTAAGCCATATCTGCCATATTAGATGATAATATATAAAAATATAATTTATAAAACAAAATAATAATGGAATACTATAAAAATCATCAATAATAATAATAATAATAATAATGTTTTATTTCAGCAGAATAAAGCGGTGAGTGCAATACTCTGTCTGCCATATAAAAAGAATACATTTTAAGAATAGAAAATTACACATTGTAGAAATATAATATAAAAACAAAAAATAAAAAATAAATTAAATTAAAATAACATATTTAACACTTATGCTACAATGGCCTGAGGGAAGTTCTCCATCTACGATGTAGGGGCGCGCCATGCCACTGGGCGACGGCCTGGACAAGAGTGTTTTCCGATCTCCGGTAGCGCTGACTCGTCCCGGCTATTCTGTGGCGCATCAAAGCAGCGAACCCATGCACCCTTCCCTCTGTGAACATCTGCGAGGCGCTGCATCTCCAAGGGAGGCCGAACAGCGCCCTGTAAGCATGGTTATATTGCACTCGGAGTGTGTCCATGACGCCTTGTGTGTATCTAGTCCATAGTTCGCTAGTGTAAAAGCTCATGCAGTATGTCTGGAATAGTTGCTTTTTTACCGGAGAACTGCACCTATTAAATCTTCTGGCGAGCATGTTGGCGCGTACGCACAGCGCTCTTCTTTGGCGTTCTATGTCATTTTTATCATTTAGGTCATCAGTGATGACATGCCCCAAGTATTTGATTTCGCTGCAGATTTCAAGATTGGCTCCGCCGAGACGTATGGGCGGAATGACAGCAGGACCCGTATTTGCTTTGAAAATCAGCAGTGATGATTTTTTTGCATTATACATTAGCCCGTGACTAATAACGTACGATTCACATATGTCTAGAAGTTTTCTCATAGCTCTTACCGATGGGGCAAGTATGACCATGTCATCTGCATAGCTGATATTGTTCATACATACCCCAGCAATGTGGCATCCGATTCTTGTTTCCTTCAGAGTTTTGCTAAGTTCATCCATGTATACATTGAACAGCACTGGGGACATTGAGCCTCCTTGTCTAACGCCGCACTTTAATTGAGCTGCTTCTGATAGGCTGTCATTCCATCTGATGAAGTTTTCCTGTTGGTTGTACCATGTACTTAATATATTAACAATTTGCGGTGGTACTTGTCGTTCGGTCAGTTTTTCCCACAACTTATTATGACTAACCCTGTCAAAAGCTTTGCTCAAGTCTAGGAAGCATGCGTATACCGTTGTTTTTCTGGCTTTATAATATTCAATTGTTTGTTTCATACTATATATGGCTGTATCAGTTGAGCATCCAGCTTTGAAGCCCATTTGGGAGTCCTCTGTATTGAGCTTGTCTTCGGTTAAATGTAAGATGACTTTTTCAAAGATTCTTGCAGTTATTGTGGCAAGAGATATGGGCCTGTAATTAACGGATGATGTCAGGTTTAATTGACGGCTTTTGGGGATCGGTATTATTATGGTTTTAGACATTTCTGTCGGAATGTGTCCGAGTCCGATCATAGCGGTGAAGAGAGAGGCCAGCAGAGTTGTTACGTACCCCCCCGCATGTTTTACGTGTTCTATGACAAGTCCATCGTGACCTGCAGATTTACCTCCTGCCATGTTGCGTATTGCTCGTTGGATTATCTCAGGTAAGATGACTATGGACGGCTGTTGTTCCGGTTGATTTGTTGGCGCATCAATCTGTTTATCCATTATTTGCGGTTGAACTGGTGTGGAGCAAAAAGTATTCCTGAAAACTTCAGCTATATCTTTATTTTCAGATTTTCCATCAATATGGCTCGGTGCGGTATGTTTTGCTTTCAATACAGTATTGGTTTTGTTCCAGAAAGACGAAAAGTTCTTGCATTGAAAGCTGTTTGCTATTTTATCCATTTTATTCTGTTCGAATTTCCTTTGACACTTCTTATATTCTTTCTTAAAGAGCGATCTACATTGTTTTCGAGCTTCCATGATAGGACCATCAGTAGGTCGTCCATTCTGCAGCCATTTTATGTGTGCATTTCTCGATGTTTCATAATGTAAGGAAACCTGCTCATTCCAACCAGCTATAGCCTTCCATTTTCGCCCTTTTGTAGGCTTCCTCCCTGTATTAAATGCAGACATTGCTGAGGTACGTAATACTTGTACAATGTTTTTATATAGGTCATCTATTTGGGCTGCATTTACCATGGTGCTGTCATGAGTTTTTGTGTCGGTTCCACAAATTATCTCAAGTTGACCTATGGCTAATTGTGCATATCTGGAGTAGGACTCCACTTGTGCTTGACTTTTGGGCCGCCATCGGCATGGATCCTCCACTATTGTACAACTAGAAGTATATGTAGGTAGCCCAATAGTTCCTAGAGTAGTGTGCATCGGTCTATGATCAGACCAGTCGGAATTGTAGTCAATATGCATATCTTCAATTGTATTGCGTACTGCCTGAGTTACGAGACAATGGTCGAGCCACTTAGTTGTATTATGTGCATCGCTTACATATGTGTACGAGTCAGGCGGGAGTATGTCAACATCTGCAATTTGTAGGTTATATTCTGAGCAGAATGATTTAAGTTCACGCCCAAAAGGCGAATTCATATTGGCATTAAAGTCTCCCAGAATTATACAATTAGGGTTGTCTCTTTCCTCGATTATCGTGTGCAATTTCGATAGACAGAATAAATATTCTGGTAAATTATCAGTGTTGTCCACAGGCATGTATACACACATGACAAGTAATGTTCCAGTATTTAGTGTGATATCAATCGCTATTATTCTGGGAGTTTCACAATCGATCGTCACTGCCTTGAATGATTTCTTCCATAGTATAGATAGTCCGCCATATGGTCGTCCTCTCAATGGACCGCTAGAGATGTCTACCGCTGAACTCCCATAGCTCGTGAATTCAGGGTGAATTTCGTTGAGAAAATCTAAATCAGTTGGTAAAAGCCACGTCTCTTGTAATAAAATAATATCGTTCGTAGAACACAGATCGAAAATAAATTTTTCTACTCTTTTTACTGATCGGCAATTGATCGAAGTAATGTTTAGTTTATTCATTTTGTTTTGTTTCTTTCGTAATTCGCTCGACAGCTTCTCTGAATAATAATGAGGATGGTCGCCGTATCATCTGCATCCGTCACTCATTGGGAGGAGAGCTGCGCCAATCACTTGCATCCACGACAATAACGTTGGTTAACTTCCGTGTCTTGCCCCAGAAGCTGGCTAGTCACTGGCGTAGTCAAGCCGGCAATGATTGCACCTTGTGGTCGGTGAACATCGTAAAGGCACTCCAGAATCAAGGAATTTGTAGAAGTTTCCCGTAGACATTATCACAGCCCATCTTCAGCTTGTCCCATTGTGATGCCGGGTATTGTGTCCACATCTCAAATGTGTACAGGACAGTAGAGTATGTCTTAAAAAGTAGCTTTTTAAGACATACTCTACATTTTCGCTACAGCGGTAGAACCACCTTGAGAGCATTTCAGCGCGAATCCCGGTCTTCTTTGTCGTTCAATATCTTCTATATCTTTCACATATATTCTGTAAGTTACATGGCCTGGGGGCCACAAGCAGTTTACTTCCTTCCAGACAGATCGGTGGAATATTTGAGTGGCTCCTTATTGTGTTTAAATACGACGATGACTGATTTTTTTAAATTATACAACAAACATTATCACCTTATATCATATACATCTTTCTTATTATCGCTAGCACTTATTTCTTTTGAGAAAATGATTACCATAATTTTTGTTTTAAACCAAAACTTTCACATAACCCATAGAAATGTAATAAAAAAATATTATAATACCCACACACAGGCTTTATCTTTGTGGGACTTTTTGTTTATATGTTTAACTTTTATCGTATTTTCTTGTATTTTATAGACTGTTTGAAAATGTACTTAAATGTACTGTAAAAAAAATAAGGAGACAAATCATTATAAAGAACGCTCCTTTGGATTTATTTGTGCACACCGATAGTACCAATAGTTTTTCGAACTAGTTTGGAACACCCGCTCGTAGCCTGCTCTTACCCTACAAGAGCCCAAATATACTGGGTGCGTAGAAACGTTTATCAATAATAATTATTGTAAAATTAATAAGAAATATTTTGTGTAAACAACTGTTTAATATGTAAATACCAACATGTTTCGGAAGGGAACCTTCTCTCATCGGGATACACAGTATAATAATGAAAAGTAATAAACATGGAAATATAATAATTTAAGAATAGACTAATTACTAACAAAAACAAAATTAACAGGAAGTGATGAAAGTAGGTAGGTAATTAATTAAAAATGTAAAAATAACTCCACAAAGAAATGAAACATTTATTGAAGAAATAATTATTGTATTTACTAAAAATATTACACATAATTGAATTCAAAATACAACAAGAAGTAAACGGTTTACATGTAGACCTGTTCAATTTCTTATTATTTACAAAAACATTATCTTTACACATTATAATATCCATATTAATTAAAAGTATTTTTTTTTTACTTACTGTTTATTGGATAAAGCGTAAGAATTGGGATGTTCCTATCCAGCACCCTTGAGGTGATTTTTCACAAAAACGGCACTATACAAATCACCCAATTGTTATTATTATAAACTGTACCATTCTACTTTTTTAAAAGATATTTTTAATTTTGATTTTGCATCCGTTAAAAAGCGTTAAAAACATTAAAAATTATATATACCCATCTAGTACACAACTAAGAATCTCTTTGAAAATGATTTACTTGCATGTGAGTTTGCGTACTCTTCGCATTTTTGCATATTTTTATTTTATTTTATGTAATTTTAAGCATTTTTCTACGTAATCCTACATATAAACATGTTTATTTTCACTCAATAGAGATTATCAAGTGAGACGGGTAAAGTACATGCATTTGTCTCCAGTTATATGCCAATAAATGCACGGGTTACCGGCATTTTCGAATTCATTGAATTTACGAGTATGTTAGTACTTACCTTTTATTTAAAGTAGGTAGTAACTACGGATTGCTTATTACCTTAAAAGTTTTTAAAATATGATAATTATTATCGACATGAAATCTAGCTGATATCAGTTTATACCTATATATTTAAGCAATTTTTAGATAATTTCAGAAAATAATGATGATTTTCGTTTAAAAATTTCGTTTAAATCTTGATTTCATTAAAAACTTTACTTTATTTGAACACGAAATAGACCAGTCTAAATAGTTTTCCGAATAAAATGATTCACGACGGTGATTTCAACTAGTTGTTTGCCACGAAATGTGCCATGAACTGTACCTATATTAAGAAAGGTATATAAACTGCTTGCGGCAAGCAACTCGTTAATATTACATATGAAGAAAGTTGCCACTATTTTAGGAGTCGAAATTTACGTAAAGAAATATATCTAGATTGATAGGATAGTTAGTTTTTTTTGCGTATACTCCTAAATAATGGTTACATTTTCTAAGACTTTTAGGTTAAATCATTATAAATGTTTCAAAGAAAGTATCTGAGGTGATCACCGAAAATCATTCTAATGGATGCCTAAAACACTTTCTTGGCGAATTTGGCTTGAATTAATAAAGAGCATTTTAATGAGACAATTAAGTTAATTCGCCTTTCCTCTTACCAGACAACAGGGGTCTTTCAATATCATTAACAATTTCACAATTTTCCAAGAAACCTAACGATTTTAGGTGGAATTTGTTTCATTTAAAAGGTTACTGGAATGTCAACATTTTTGAAAAAAATAGCGTTTCTAATGATTTTCACCTCTTTTACCGATATGAACGTATTCTTTCTTTCTATCTCACCTAAAATATGTACATGTTTTTTTCATAAATATTGTTGGTAGGTATGTACTAATTAGTAATCAAACCATATAATAATACTGTAAAGAGTTTTGTGTAATCATACGCAAATACGTCCTTCTTCTAATTTTTATATTTCATAACATCTTCTATACAGAATTACACACATAAACTCGCCCCATTGTTGTTAATATTATGTTGTCAATGAGAACACTAACTAACTAATCATCACGCCGTTTCCCCGCAGGAGTAGGCAGAGAGGACGGACCGCCAAACAACTCAATCTTGGCATACACTTCTTGCTTCATTCACGTCCATACAACGTCTCATACATTCTCTTATGTTATTCCGAATTCTGACATGGCCCGACTCAAGTATTTGATTCACTTGATCGTGCCATGTCTTCCTCGGTCGTCCCCGGCTTCTTCCATTCACATTCGCGTCATATATTCTCCTTACACTCCTTTCTTCGTTCATTCGCTCTACACGCCCAAACCATCTAAGCGTCCCTTTCTTAATCTTGCTCACTACGCTTACATCAGCCTTGCATTCTTTACGAATCTCAACATTTTTCACATGATCATACAAGGTTTTAACACACATCTCAGTAACGTCTCAGAGATCTCATTTCTATAGCATTCAATCTACTTTCATTCTTCCTCTGCCAGTTCCATGCCTCACTGCCATACATCAGGGTTGGTATCAGCACCCCATTGTGGACTGCTAGCTTCGCTTCTTTGGACAACTTTGTTTGCTCCAACCGCGTTTAGTCCCCCGTTAATGGAGTTTCCTGCATTCACCCTTCTTTCAATGTCCCATCCAATCAGTCTTTCCATCTCTCGTAAAAATACTTCCCAAATACACAAACTCATCGACCTATTCATCATAAGTATTCATCATTCACAACAATTTTTTCACACAGTTTTCGTACTCTCTCTTTAAAACACGGCAACAAAAATTCTATTGTGTTTTTCATCCAATTCTTTTTTTTCATAAATGGTGTTCAGTGAATATCTAAACGTATAGCTTGGCAATAAAATGTAGACATTTTATGAAGTCCAACAAAAATTTTTCTTTACCATGGCAGGATCAAGATACTTGTCTTTGATAAAAAGTGTATCTTTCACATTCGAATTTGACAGTAATGGCCCTCCCTAAATGATTCGACCACCCGGTCGTCGAAACGACGACCGGATGGTCGAACCTTTTGACGCAATGGTTTTAGTTAGTATCGGACAAACCAGTCGTGTGGAAGGTCCTTACTTAAGTTCGCTTTGAAGGAACAAGACAAAACATTAAAAAAATATGTTCTCAACATTTTTCATTTAACCATAATTTTGATCTGTGAAATAGATTTCTTTTTTTTTTACAAAAATATTTATTTAATATCAAATACATTCTTTTTTCGATACATAAATGACAGAAATATTATAAAAGTATTTTCATGCAAAATATTTCGGTTCAAAAGGTTAAATAATACAAAATAAAAAAATCTGCAAATCTGATTTAGAATCATCTCCTTTCGGAAGGTCCCACTAATTTTGGTTTGGTTAAAATTAAAGAAGTTCTTGGATCATTAAGCTTTTTTAAAAATGCATTCTTCTTCAGATGAGCCGTCTTGGTGTTGCCATCTATAAAAAATTTTAAACGTTCGCAGTACCCTATTTTTTATCTACTGTAAAATGTCAGTATATACTTATTTAAAATGTAAAGAAAAAATGAAATCGTCTTTGTGTTTGTTATCAGTCAGGTAGGCACCCTCCGCTATTATGATTTTTTCAAATATTTACCAATACTCCATCCCTCCTTATTAGAATACATTATTAACGAACCAATCCAATCCCGGGGCCTACTACATCATTTCAGGGGCAGTTTGGCCGGGATAACAGGGTTCCCGGGGTTGCCCGGCTCGGACGCGGAGCACGAGGGTGGGAAAGTACTTTTAGCGTATGAGAAAGTATTCTCTGTGGCCATCCACTTAGCAAAACAAGTGTTACGTAAATAATGATACCCAGGGGTGTACTGGGAAACCGGACTACCGATCTGCGGTTTTTCACTAGCAGTTTAATGGCTGTGTTACGAATCCATTAGCGGGCAACACCTATCTTATGGTGAATTATATATTGGCATTTAAAATAATGATGAGGTAATTTCTTTATTCCGGGGGTCTTTATTATTAATCCTCATATTAATGCCCAGTAGACTTATTATATTACATAAATTATTTTTTATAGAACTTATGAAATCTCATATACCTCATTAAAATATTTTTTTAATCATTGAAGATATATATATATATATATTAAAAAATCTCAAATGATATATGAAACAGAAAAGACTAAGAAAATATAAAATATGAACCCAGGTCATGTCGGTCTATCCGGGATCAGCACTCTATCTAATTGAGCTAATGCTACCGTATTTATTTGCGTCATTTTAACCAGATCATACTTCAATTTATGATCTGTTGTCATCATTTTCCGTTAATTCCCCTGTATTTTTGGTGCTATCTTCATATATATGACTGCAAGATTCTACCAGATTTTATTTTCAATCTAAACACTGTATCGGATATACCTATCTCATTTTTATTTATATGGGACATATAGTGACTTTTTCCACTTTAAATACTTTTTTTTTTTGTAATAACTTCTTCTTTGGAGTCTTTTCCGTTTTATATATCATTTGAGATCTATGAATATTATCTTAAATGCATACAAAATATATTACATAAATTGTTAACTTCACATAGCGTCGTTCTGTGATTCGTTCACCCCTAGGCAGCTTTACATTGGTTAGAATTTTTTTCTAAAGATCGTGTTTTTAAATAGACTCATCAAGTTTTCAAATCCTGATAAAACGGCAGATTATTCTAAAAATACTGTCCCCAAATTTCATAACATTCAGATGACAGATTGTTTTGAATCTAGCTTTGATGCATCAGCCAAGTCTGACCTAAGTCGAATCAGAAATTATTTTTGTCATATATTATTGCGAAATTGTTTGATTAGAACACAAACATATGGAGTAATTTAATGTCGCGTAAATAGAAAAAAATACTAGCTAAGTATTTTATTGTGTTTTGGTTCTGAAGCATAATTAGAAATATAATAATAAAATCAAAGCATAATAAAATAAATAAAATATTTGACGATAAGGCTTAGATTGAACGGACTAAAAATAAATTGATTAAGAATACTCAATATTAAAAAAAAATGGCTGGATTAATTTCCGTAACGATACATTCTGGGTATCAGCGAGTGAGTGAGTTTCTGCAATTTTAATTGTTTTATTAAAATTTAAGAAGTTCAGGGAAAAGATTTTTCAATGAGAATAATAAATTAACTAACACTTCCTATCTGACAATCAAGACCGTCTCATTTTGATGCATAATTGATAAATAATTTTTGTGTCTTTTATCAAAACTTACAAAAATATTTTCATAGTCGGATTTTATACATGACCACCGTTATTTTAGAAATTTATTATTTAACACAGTGTAATATTTGCTACAAAGATATTCTGAAATCCGTCAGAACAATAGAATCCCCTTCAGTTTGCTGTTGCTGAAGATTGACATTATTGTATTAATACAGAAAACTAATTCACTACGTAGATATAAAAACACTGATAAATAGTTACAACAAATCTGGGGTCTGCTTCCGATTCTTTTTAAGTATTATCCTTATTCTAGGGCTTAAAGACTTTTTGCTTAACTGTGGTTCCCGTGTTCTCGGATGACAGCTGTCATTCATCGAACATCATTCTTTAAAAATATCGATAATTGCGTAGTTTTAACAAAAGAAAAATTGAATATTATCATAATTATTGATATTAAGTTAGTCATAAGTTAGTCATTTGTCACAAAAAAATGCTATTAAATTAACCGAATTAACGAAATTGCGATGTTTGTAGAGTAAGTATGACAAAAACCAGAAATGCGAGATAAAAGCGATTGAAATACATAAAAAAAATATATAATAAATCACAAGTGCAAAGTAATTCGTAATAAACCACCCGTAGGATTATGTATAATGCACTTATTAATAATGTGATAATTAAACAACATTTAAAAACGTATCGTCATTGACATTCGGAATCGTAGTTAAGCAAAACATCTTTATTCCTAAGGGTAAGGACTACACAATATCCTTAACAAAAACGGAAATCGGGTTCCTGGTGTGTTTGACGTCTATCGTAATAAAACTACTTGTTCGTATAACTCTGCACATGCACTCTACTGCATAGACTCAAACTGTTGAGCTTTCGTTCGAATAATATTCTGATATGACATATACTTTACACTTTTTTGCTCTACACGTTTTTATGCTTTATCCTTTTTTCACTTATACTTTATTTACGCTTTTTTATAGTTACCGTTTTCATTTTTTATATTTTTAATATTAAGATCTATCTGGCTGGTCATTTTGAACAACATTTAAAATTCGGAAAGGAAACAGAAAACGTAGATTTTGAATCTTGGGCTAAAAAAAATTAAGTCAACTTTGAAAAAATAGGCCACAAAGGCCCAGCGCCTCTCCCCTCGGGGTAAAGTAAAATCCAAACGGGTCCGTGAAAAAAATGACGTAGGCACTTATTTAAGGGCCCGAGTAAGATGGTGGGCTCTATTTCTTCATTTAGTTTTATGACGGTTCGGGTACTTGGGAGTAGTTTGGGGTCTCGATTTGAGTGATGAACTCTTGCCCAATGATGCATACATATTTAAAAGGCTAAGCGTACACCTTTTAAGGCCGCTATTACCTAAACACTTATTGGGGGTCTGTTTTACAGCACGCCAAATGGTAACAATAAATAAATACGGGCCGAAGGAAGAATTACCTCGTTATTGTTATTGATGATTGGGAAGATACTGCTGATTGTTCCGGTATTATTTATTTGAAAACGGTTTAAGAAAACGTTTCTGGAGAGTTCAGGTGGAATATTCATTTTAATGTTTAAACTAGTATTAATTATTTGTAGATACTCCTCGCACAGTGGTATATTATTATATTCTTGGCCATCGTTAGGCATAGAAAATAAAATAATAAGTATACAATTTTCATCTTCTTCGTATGGTGGAGAGTTGCTGGAGGTCATAGTGGGATGTTGATGTTATTCAGCCAGTCGACGGCATCGGGAGTCACTTGGTTCAGCACAGATGAGCCATAGTGAAACTGATGAAGTGGACATTCTTCTACAATGTGTTTTGTTGTTTGAATATGTCCACATTCACAATGGTCTGAATCTTTTAGACCCCATTTATGCATCATATACGCACAACGGCTGTGACTGCACCGAATGCAGTTTAATGAGATCTACGTCTTCCGAGGGAGAGAGAACTCTGCAAATTTAATAGTAAGGTTTACAACAAGGTGCTTGTTTTTCACGTCCGAGATCTGCCAGTGAGTTCGCCACGACTCTTCAAGGGAGTATCGTGATAGAAGCAGTCGATCACCCCCCAGTACAAAAAGGTTAGTAAACAATTACAAATATAAACAATAAAAAAATATATATATTCGATAAATGCTAAATTACTTTGTGGTGTCATTTTTAATAAAATAATTAAGAAATGTTTTGTGCAAACCCACAATTTAATATATAAATATCAACACGTTTCAGAGTCTTCGTTTACCTAGTCAGGATACAAAGTATACTTTATTAAAAATAATATGTTTTCGTGTGGGCTGAATAAATTAACGCAAAAACATTCCAAATTCACGGAAAAAACACATATATATGGATATTTTTTGGATTAAACAGAAATATATGTACGTATTTTATGCTTTGTTTTTTTTTTCTTAGGGTAGGCACAGTTTTTCAGCCTTTATGGACTGCACGCTAATGATAGGTAGGTACTATTCATATGTCATAATTGTTATATTCATTTTTGTCGTTGTTATTCTGCCCAGAAGAAGGCATGTTTGCACAAAAACTAATTAAAAATAATTTTCGTGAGAGTTTGGAAAATCAATCCACATGGCGCATATAATGTTATAGCAAACATTCGCAAGGTATTATAAAAATAAAAAATTCCTAGAAAATTTTTCCTACAGATTTGTGTTTTTTTAACTTGCTATCCCAGAGGGTTTTATTATATTTTTAATTAAATACTTAAAAATATACTTTGTATATACCACTTTTATTAAAATATTTATATATTTTTATTAAAATATTTATATATTTTTATTAAAATATATTATAATAGTATACTTTGTATACGAGTACACCACTTTTATTAAAATATTTATATATTTTAATGAAATTGGTGCTTATTGGTCAATGAAAAAATAGCGCTCTGCCTCTCTTACACTGCCTTACATCATATTTTGCATCCCATTTGATTTTGAATTTGCACTGAGAGAGCAAATTCCCGAATTTGAAATTAAGGCACAAGTCCTTATTAATTAATTAATAAGGACTTGTGGATCACGAAACACCCTTATATCGTATTTATTGTGTTTTAATTCTGTGCCATGCAAAAAATGGTCATAAGTGAAGAGAGATATAAACATATCCTGAAATTATAAAAGTAATCTGCAGTAACAACATCGCATAATTAATTTTGCTGTAGTGTTTTAGGGGAGGAAAAAGGGGGGAAAAGAGGAGAAGGTCGGAAAGGACGAAAAACCCCACGATGGAAGCCGGTGTTAGGGGCGCTGAAAGGAGGGAAGTGGGGAAAAGAGAGTTGGTGTAAATAAAAGCAGTGCAACTCACCCCGAGATCGTATTCAGGACTGGTCCCCGTTCCATCATGGCTTAGCTCAGCATGGGTACAACATAAAGATTCCTTTTCTCAAGTTCAAATGAGTCGGCCGCGGCCTTAGAATTGAAGGGAGGCATCTACTCTATATTAATTGACGAGATGGCGTGCTTTCAACTCAGAGTTTATTGTTACAAAGCATGGTCATACAAGTTATATGCAGGTTTCGCCAAGAAGTTGGCATCTACTCTGTTCTAGACTATCCTCTCTCTCTGAAGGAGCACTAACTGGGCAAGTTAATGGGGCAACACATACAAGTACAGCACATGGTATGAAGGAAGTTGATAGCGGCTTACATGAATAGCTGATGGTCAAACGACGCCGTCGCCAAAGCGGAGTCTACGTGGTCACCGTTCAAACTGCACAGGTGTTAATCATTCTCACACTGAGTTTAACAGTTTTAAAAGGACACCATTCTAGGCGTTTACAAGGGTAGTATGGTAACTATCTGCTATAGGCCTCAAACCCGCGTGCAGTTGATGTTTCCATGTGTGGAATCGAATGATGCAATAATTAAACCGGCTGCGAGCTCCAAAGAAGCACGCAGTTGATTGCTCAGAGGTCGGGAAGGGAATGATGTAATGGCAGGCGGCGGATTCGCTTCGCGGAAACCACGCCGTTGCATGCGGCCGGTAATTATCTGTTCCGCTGGACCTCATTGGTTGATTATCGTAACCCCCGGCGGGCTGTGGTGTTATTGGTTGCCGTGCAATGCCTTGCAAACGAGAAGCTAGAAGCCTTCTAAGATCTTCTATTTGCTACGTAACAACTCCTTTCCTTTATTGCAAGGAAACGGGAATATTTCCCATCAATATCCTGTCGAACGTTCTAGTACTGTGTTTGAACGGATGTTCTTACTTTAGAGAATAATTATTTGATCAGACAATTTAATTAATTAACAGAAAAATACCTAGGTCCATACAAAGTATAATAAATTTTTCGATTATTCGTCTTGCAAATAATAATCGGCGAAGGTAAATTATAAACTTTGCTGCCGAATTACTGTCAAAATTTTGGGAATTGTATGCATCAAGTGGTCATTTCCTGAAAGACGAAATCTCTAATGACCACCTTTCCGAAAGATCAAGTCTCTGAAATTTCTGATTACCAGCATCCCAAAAAACCAGCACTCCAAAAGCTCGAATCACCAGCTTTCCGGAAGACCAACAGTTCTTTATATCGAATGACCAATTGTCCGAAGGAGAACTTTCCGAAGCTACTTTAACCAATTTCCCGAAATCCGGACACCATAATCTCGAAAGCATAACAATTTTCATATATTTCTGGATCGCCTCGAAGGTGTACACTAACTATTTACTTCAAGTTTTATTTAACTAAATTGTCATACACGCATACAACTACGGCTTAGTGCCAATACATTGCATCTCCACTTTTTAGCAAAGGTAGGGAGAACTCTAATAAGGAGAACCCAAATTTATATCCGTAAAAGTATAAAACTTCTAACTCACACCATTCCAAAGACGTTTACATATTTCATGCGGTTGCAATCAAATTTTGACAAGATATAATTTTTTTTTCTCAAAATAATTGTTTTTAGAGATACAATATCTTGGCTTTAAGCCATTGATATGTTTAGTGGACATTTGATAAAAAATGATCACCAAGTATTTAAAAAAAGCTTCAAATAGACGTTTCTAAACTATATACATATATGAATTGATATCAAGAAAATACTCTCGTTCTGACTGTAGCCCAGTGGTACAACATGACCATACATCATAGATTAGTTATTTAATTTTTATTTTATATATTACACAATTGTTATCGGCTGACGTCATGCCCATCTCACGGGGTGTGAAACGGTGTTGAGATGACAATTTACTGGGGTGGTTATTCAGCTAGGATATTTAGATGAC
The DNA here is from genome assembly GCA_022606495.2 of Halesus radiatus. NCBI lineage: Eukaryota > Metazoa > Arthropoda > Insecta > Trichoptera > Limnephilidae > Halesus > Halesus radiatus. The sequence continues at coordinate 166,660 of JAHDVE020008318.1, forward strand.
AAATAGATTAATAGAGTACAATTTAATTTTTTTTTCAAAAGTATACTAATTTAAGGGCAGAAAATAATTTAGAAGCTGACAGGTTTATTGGAGGTGATCAATGATTTTACTTTTAAAGGAACTTTTGTTTTCCGTATTTTACGTGTGATTGTCTTAGGGCATTAGTGCTTGATCTTTCTTCAAGCATATGGATATTCTTAAGGTGGTGCAGCAGGATATCTTTGGAACGTGTTTTTTTTCAGAGTTTCCCTCATTCCACGCTAATACACGTGCTGAATGTAAATGTTTGTTCAATTTTCTTTTTCGTATTACTATTTTATCACTTTTTTTTTCGACCAAAAGTAACCGGAAATTATTTATAAAAAAACGGGTATTTAGAATAATCGTCTTTTAATACTATGCATCAATCGAGATTTATTTATCACCGTTTTGCGTTTCTACCGATTTTTGTTTCACTTCTTCCCCGTCAGCACAGCGTTCCCTTTGAGGACTTTTTTCATTGGAAGAGCAAAAAATTCTGAAGCACGGGGGTCGTGCTGTATTTGGCCAAAAATATATATTTTTTAAATCAGCGCGATGCGGGCAGGACCACTGAAGTAGTGGAAGGGCAACTTACCTGTTTGCCAATTCGGGGTATTTCTTGCAAGTGTTGGAGCAACCTTCTAAAATCTTGGAATACAATTCATGAACAAGAACTTCACGATATTCTATTTTCATCAAAATCACAGATCTGACCATTTCCCACAGGTTCCGAATTTAGGCTGGTCAAAAAACCTCCATAACGAGGTTGATTGTAAGCCAACATTTTACCTTATCCAAAACCATTGGAAAATTTAGGTTTTACTCGGAGAAATTTCTTAGTTAGCGGTCTGTATAATTAAAATCAGTTACACTGTATTTTCCACCAACGAGGAGAGCCGTCGAAAAAAAATTTCTCATGAAATCCTTTATACAGTATTATATCAGTCATAAAAACCGGTAAAAACTTGAAAAGCGCCTGACATAAGAAACTACTGAAACCAAACACGGCTTCTCAAAACAGCTTCTATTAGCGTGATGACTGCTGATGCATAACGGTACATAGAATTCTCACTTAAGAAAGGTAAATACTCTTAAATGACAATACCCCCAGCTCTTCATTTTTTTGATGGCAATATGATACACTTGTGCTCTCTACCGGCCAGATATGTACAAAAAAAATTTTTTCATTCATTTTAATAGATTTTCTGTGAAGTATATTCTTAATAAATTAGAAAAATAGGAATTTAAAAAAATAACTATTAAATGCCTAAATTGTTCACAAAGAAAATGAAATATTAAAGGTATAATGGAAGCCTATAGCCTAGGCCGATAGGGGCGGTAGTGTATCACGTTACCAGTATTTTGATAAAGCTCTGCGTGTAATCATATATCATAGACGTCAACATACTGGCAACATGCTACACTGCCGCCTCTATCGGCCCGGGCTATAGGCTTCCAGACAGTATTGCCATTACAATAAATATTTTATCTTCTTTGTAAACAAGCTAAACAGTACGCGAGCAGCGAGGCTTTAAATGCTAATACAGTCTTAGTAGCCTATTTAAAAAAAATATACAAGTATACCTACATGAGCAAAAAAGGAATAAAATCATATATAGGTCACCTAATATTTATTTTTTGAATTTTCGATTTTTATAATTTATTAAGAAAATATTTCACTGAAAATCTATCAAAATATATGAAAAAAAACTATTCTTTTAACTCGGGTCGCTAGAGGGTGATTGTGAGCATTTTTCATCTCAATGTATGGTAAATGTCAGGAGCTGCGAGTATTATTATATTTCTACGGTATTTGGTAAAGGTATGTTTGTACTAGAAATGACATGCTCTCCAGAATAGAATTCCGTTTACTTTAGGGTTCCCCCACTTGTGATATTTCTTTATTTTTATTTAATTTTGGAATAAATTATTGAAGCTTATAAACCTCACTGTAATAAAATCTTCAATGAAAACTTTTTTACATTAATCTCATGTATTCCGTTTTCATATGGCAGACGGAGTATAGCACCTACTTAGCGTCCTACCCCGTTATTGTAAACATTTTAATTATTATTATTTATGTAGGTATATATATATATTTTTTGCAATGACTCGTTTGTTTACAGGGAAAACTAGCCTTTTTGAGGAAGTGCACTTTCTGCTGAAATTGAGGTGATAAAAACATAATCAAAATTTACAGCCAGCCATCGTAAAAAGCGCAAAATACGGCGATGTAATACTCCAAAGGCGATATCAGACATCTCATATCTGAAAAATACCATTAAAAAAGAGCGGTTTGACCGTTAAGCCATAGTTAAGCCACATCTTAATGTTGTTTAGCATTAAATAGAGAACCCTTTCCCCGGGCAAAGAGGCGTCATAAGTTGAGAAATTTGTATAAAATGGCATTCAATAATAAGTTGACCATGTTTGTGATATATCCGAACGTCGTGATTTTAAGTTTAACGTTTTTATGACGACACCATTTAGAAGTTTCTCAGATGGAAAACGTTGGGTAATCGATTGTTTTCAACTGTATTTTAAAATAAGTAATTTGGGGTGTTTCTTAATAAAAAAACTAAACGTGATACACGCTTACAGATGACGCTAATTTAAATATTGTAGAAAAAAAAACACTTTAAGCACTTAATGCTTTTAAATATTGAGATGAATTGTTTATTGGAGGGTGTACATATGGAGGAGGAAAGGGAATAAATTGTTATTGTAATTTATGACCCAAGTCCTTCAAGAAACTTATGAAAATACTGTATATATTTGTTTTGGAATAATATATTGTTTATTTTAGATGTTTCTTGAAGGCCTTTTTTTATATGAATAACGCACAAGAGTCTCAACTGCTCCCAACCGTCTGAAGCCAATGAGACTATAGCATCCCCAATTGGGAAATGTTGTGAGGCTGAAGGTATTGTGGAGGGGAAGGAGAAGGTGAAGAGGAAGGTGAGGAAATACCTGGCTATTCAGATCTGGTCACCAACATTTCAATTTTGAATGATGTGCGATACTGAGAGTATCTTCCACCTGGACTTTAAATTGACAATAACAATTTGTTTCATTTCATATTCCACGTTAATTAAAGCACTACGTTCTAAAAGTAAAAGTGATCACATATCACGTTTCGTTTCACTTTTAGTGATACTTTTTTGAAATTTTAATTAACTCAATAATAAATAAGTAAATAATATCATGCTCTACTACCAATATGAGATAAATATATTTTTTTTAAATACGTATTCTAAATTGTTTTAAGAATCGGAAAAAAAAGGGTTTTTTTTTTTAAACCGAAATTTATTTACTAACGTAGTAAAAAATATATATTCTTCATTTAAAAAAAAATAAAAGAAATACGTGGAGATGGGTTACTTTAGTGCTTCCCTTATTTTTTTGAATTTTTTTCTTGATATCACGAAGTTTTCTCAGTTTGCATGCTTATAATATATCTCCGGTCACTTTTACTCGGGGTTATCAGTTTGCTGCGTACATGACGGGGGTATTTGCGGACTCGGCCGGGCCTTAATAGTGGTTAGGTGTGCTTAAATTGAACCGCTGGGACTTATAAATATTTTCAATCCAGACAAGCCGCAGCGAGAAGGAACCGCGCTTAGGCTGATTCATGATTTTCTTGAGATATAAACTTCAATGAGTCATAAAACGGAGGTAATTGGCCGGATTGAGCAGGGCTCCACCCCTGGAACGCCGAATGTCAAATAATAAAAATTTTGTTGCCGAAAAACCCAGAAGTAGTTTTTATTACGACAAAAATGTCGGCGTTAGTTCAATAGCTTGATGGGGGAATATGTTCCTCGAGGGGCAATAAAATCACTTTATTTATGTGGCTTAAACCAAATAATCACGAATTACGGCTACCGCTGGATTTATGATCCACTTTTTATTAAAGTGTATTACTTAGAACCTACATATTAAAAATATTTTTATACACTAACATTCAAAGTCTTCATTCATAAATTTTCTTTCATGAAAGAATTAAGAGAAACGGCTGCGCGGCCTGTTTCATAGAAAACTTAATTTTGGATTTGAGGCCAAAATACTCACGTAAACCTAATGATATTTTTTTACGTAAAAATATAGTAAATATCTAGTACGGATTAGAAGTAATTTATTTATTGTTGTTTTAAATTATGAAATATAGGCCTTCAAAGGAATTGATTTTTCGCGATTTTAGAGACACTTTAACAATTATTTGGGGGCTAACGGTGATTAAAAAAAAGTTTTACCTTATCTACTTTGAAAATATAATGAAGTGAAAAATTAACAAAAAATATACATGTATATTAAAATAAGCGTTATGGTGGACTTTAAATTAAATTTAAAACGACCAATTTACGTTGGAACAAAAATTTGCGGAACACAATTTAAAATATCGACTCGAAAATTTTTTTTTTAAATGTTATATTATTATGTTTTAATCTACTTAATCATATTTACGTAACAAACATAATATTTTTTTGAATCCAATAAACCTGCAAATAATTTTCTAAGTTGCCTTTAAAATTATGAAAATTGATTTTTTTTCATGGCATATACATCATAATTTAAAAAAAAATACTTCTCACCCGTTCTAGATATTCACTAAACCTTTATTTAACAAAAATATATCATTCAGTTTGGATAAGTATTTTGGCCTCAAAACCAAAATTAAGTTATCTATGAAACAGGCAGCGCACCCGTTCCTCTTAAGTACCTACACTATTTTTTGTTATGTGCGTATTACATTTTTTTTAGTAATTTTCAGCATGGTTTATTTCATCTATTTTTTTTTCTCAATTTTTTCTACTTTTTATTACACCTAACATACATGATGTAAATTTTTTTAGCTTTAACCATAATTTTGTTATATTTGTGTTTTTTTTCTTAATTTTTAAACAACGTTTTACCAATTATTAGTGTAGTGTGATGGGTATGTATATAAAAGGTATATACCATATGATACGAACATAAAACAAATTCATGTTTCTAAATATACCCAAGCTAAGTTATTTTCTATCCAAACTAATAGATCTTTATCGAAAAACTAATCCATCATCTTACTTTCTTGGATATACAAAATCTGCGTATATTTTATTGTTAATAGAGACGAATTTAATTATATTGGCAATACTCAAGTCTAATATAAACAAAAAAATAGTTAATACCAAGTTTTAATGAATCGTTATTTACTAAACTTTTAAATTTATTTATGTGTTGCCGTGCCACTATTAAATACCTACGTAGAAAAAGCATTACCTTATTTTGATTCGAATTAATAAGAATTCGGAGGCACTTTTTCATTTTGAACTTGTACGTATTTTCTTGGGGAAAGTAATGGATTACATCAGAAATCGAGTGAAATCTTTTAAGTTACTCGAGACTTTTTACCCGAACTCAAGAAATACAGAACTTTTTCGATAAAATAAAAGCTGGAAGGTAGGTTCTTATCATTTACTTTGACCCGCTTACTAAGATTACGTTTTTTTTTGTTTTGCTTGCATTATAAGCATTGTTAAAATATATTTTTTGTTTCCACAGTATAATTTTATAATACATATGTATATCGGATTTTTTGTTGTTGTTGGAAACTCGTTTTCAAGAAAATTTAATGACACCGCCGTTTTTAACCTGCAGTAACTTTTATTACAAATTTCTTAACCCTTTTCTTACTGTATTATATTTGAAAACACGTAGATTTTAGAATTTTCCTTTCGTAACTAGACGGTTTTCGTTTTCTTACTGGCTTTGTGCGTTATTTTTTCAATGGATTCTAGTTATTTGTTCAGGTGATGGCTATGTGAAAGGTGATTTTTGTGTTTAATCTCGACTGCTGCACCCTTTAAATTTTTCTTTTAATGTAAGGTTTGCTAGTACTTTTTATTGTTTAAAGTGTATGTATTTCTTTTTTTGATTTAATAAAATTATTAATTGTTTTTTTTTGTTTAATTCGAAGAACTATATTCAATTTTTTTTTAATTAATTTAAATCAGATTTAATAATGTTGTTACTAAGTTACGCAAGTATTTTAAGTTTTTATTATTGTGACAGCTGTTTCGGCGTTCAAGGCCATTTTCAAACGTCGGTTAATCTGTATTGTGACGATTTATTTATATGATTTTATTTATTCCCCCCATTCTAACTTCGACGAGTTTTTTAAAAATATTGATTAATTATCGGTTATACCGATTTAGTTTGAAAATAATTAAATTCTCTATTCAGTGAGGTTTTTACGTTTATAATGTGTTTCCCCGTATTTGAATGATAATGTTTTATTAAATGATTTATATAAATGTTTTATTTTATTTTGCTAATGTGAACAAACTGAGAAGCGATGAATATATAATAATAGCGACATATACGAATTAAAATGTGACCACGCCGACAGCAACGCTAACTATATGTTGATTTTTTTTTGTCAGCGGTGTACGTTTTGTCATCTTAAGTGAATCATACCCTTAGAAAATAATTTTATTTTAAATGAAAGTAGCAACAACTTCTAAAGTATTGAAAAATAAAGCACATCGAATTTTTTTTAAATAAATCAACTAGGTGAAGCATTAAATATGTTTTATCACTGCCAGCTTTAATTCAGGTCCGAAAGGGTTAGAGATGATTTTACTCGGCGATTTTTCAGTATGCAAAGAAAACGGTTTATTTTTTTAAATTTCATCCAAACATGCAAAAAATATTTTGCTTCGCTGACACAAGTGACAAAATTTTCAAACAAATAATAAATTATTTGTCAGATCCATAGAAACCACAGCGCGAAATGAAAGTGAAATTCGTAACAAACACGTTGACAAAAGTTTTGGGAATAAAAGAAACACGCAGGTTTAGCCTATTGAGATGGTAATGGATCTCACACATGCACTCTCCCTCTCACGGACTAGAGACTATCACCTTTTTCATGATAACAACACAACAAAACGACGTTATTGTATTCCATCCATTCAAATGCGAAGTAACATGTGAACCGTGTTTATTGCGGTTGACATTGAAAACCACAACACTGATATGGTTCTTGAGAAATGGCGTATGCAGAATATTTTATTGTTAACTTTAGGCTTTCACAATCGTTTTTACAACTTATGTGGCACCGGACCCAGAGGTTACTTGTTCAGAACCTTGTATGGTTAACTTTAGGTTTTCACAATCTATGTGGCACCGGACCCAGAGCTTACTTGTTAAGAACCTTGTATGGTTAACTATAGGCTTTCACAATCGTTTTCACAACCTATGTGGCTCCAGATCCAGAGGTTACTTGTTCAGAACCTTGTATGGGTAACTTTAGGCTTTCACAACCTATGTGGCACCGGACCCAGAAGTTACTTGTTCAGAACCTTGTATGGGTAACTTTAGACTTTCACAATGTATGTGGAACCGGACCCAGAGGTTACTTGTTCAGAACCTTGTATAGTTAACTGCAACTGAGAAGAGTTTTTCTTTTTTTTTTAAATTCTTCGTATATTTGCAGCTCGTTTCAGAGTGGCGGTAGACCGAAGAAGATGCGGATAGACGCGTTGAAGATGATTGAAGCAGAATGGGGAGGATTGAGGATTGGAGACGATCGGCGAAGGAGAGCAATTATAAAGAAACCCAAATCCCTGGGATGTAGCGCTGTGATGATCCAGAGAGTAAGATTTTCTCTACGAAAGTGTATGAAATGTATTCAATAGTAAGATCTGAATATTCAGGCAAAGCTGACACTGCTATTCCTCTTCTCATTCGCTTCCTACAACAATATTTCCTATAATATCCAATCCCATAATCCCTTAGAATCCGGTCAGTTGAGACTCGTGAGTGATATCACTAACGAAGTGGTAAACAATATCTTAATAAAAATTCATGTACATATTTTGTATCAGTGTCGATGACAGTATAATGAGACTTACATCATAATATATGTTAGGTCCAGGAGTTAAATTGCCTAATTTTCAATGAAGACTTTTATTTATTTTGGTAATATTTTTACAATATCCCTACATATTAATTGAGATAGAGAGTTTAATCTACGCAAATAAACAAACAAAAATTGTTTGTTTTTAGCTAGTTTGAAATTTTTTAGTTAGATAAAAGGGTAATGGTGTAATTTTAACTGTTTTATTTTAGTATGGTGAAATCGAATCAAAATTAAGAATGGCAAATAAATCTAAAGTGAAACTGTGCTACCTTAAGGTCCGGCACTCAAAAATGGCCCTAAACGTCAATTTGCAGGTTTCTAAATCAAGCAATTCAACAAATGATGTATCTAGAAAAATCTATTCGGGTAGTTTGGAAAATGTTTTAGGTTTCAAAAAACAATACTATCATAATACTGTAATTTTTAAATTCTATGAAATAAACCCGAAAATTAAAAAAAAAACCTTCTTACCGTTGTACCTAAAATTCCAGCACGGGAAAATTTTTAAAATCGTTTTAATAAATTATTATAATGGAATTCCTCCACGAATTGCATGTTCCAAAAATATAAATATTAAATTACACATTTCATATAAAATTTTAAAGATTAGAGTTTGAGGATTATTGTCTATCAAAAACTTATACATTTTCCTAATTATTTGTATAGAATTTACGTATAAATCATAAGTAATATTTCTTGAGTTAGCAACCGTCATAGTATTTTTGGTGTTGATCGTTAACATAAATATTTTTTCAATATATTTTTTTTTAATTCTTTGTTTATTAAATTTATTTTCTTATCTTGTTTTTTTATTATTATTTCTTTTATTTGATATGATTTTATACTGACAACTAAATATTATAATGCAGAATTGAGGTATTCGTTGTAATATGTATTTCTTAAAAAGTTAAAGATGACATTCTAATTTTAAATAGCAAAAAAGGACTTACGCGTAATCGCAAACAGTGAGTGAAAATTTTTTTGTTTTATTTTTGTTTTTTATCTATTGAAACAACTACTAAAGGTACGCACCACCGATAACAAATAAAAAAATTAAAAAGGTTTTTTTTATAGTTTTTTTTTATTCATTTGCTTTATTATTTATAAATATTTGTATCTATAAATTAGTAGTAACTATAAAATTTTATCCATCAAAAACATCTATTCATTGAGAAAACATGAAAACATAACTCGTATTATGTAAGACAATATTGTGTACTTTCTCAAGGCTTAAAAGCATTTTCAAATCCCCTGATTCGCGTCTTTTAAAAGTCTTCATGGGAATTCGATCTCTTTGTAAGGTATTATTTGGAATGATAAGCAAAAATACTCGGCTTTGACAAACATCTCCCCTTCTCAACAAAATAAATCAATTTATAGAATTTTTAACCTTATATCTAAATTTACATAGCTTTCAGGTACTTACTTGGTAGATACTTATGTACTTAAAGCTATGCAAATGATTTTATTCGAAGGCAACCATAAGAGGAATTGAAGACGTCTTTTTTTGTTTTCCTGTCAAAATGTTTTCTTCAAACTTGATTGTTTTTGTAGATATGATATAAATATGAACCTATACACATGGGAAAATCTATGATGAGTAATCGTCAATTTAAGTTATGACAAAGGTATTGGAATTCATAGACAATAAATAATGTCCCAATGATTCAAGTTTTAGGGCGAGCTATCGTTTAAGTAGTGTCGTAAGAGTTGCGGAAGATAATTAGGTACGTACCCGTGAAAATTGCGTTTGTTATTTTATCACATTTCTGTTATTTATGAATATTAGTGTGTAATGAATAAACGTGCAGATTTTAGTGATTTTATTCCTTTTCACTATTTTAATAACTCTGTTTTAATTTATAATAATAATTAATTGCAAACCATAGAACTCTTTTAAAGAAACTATCCAAAAATGGAATTATACACTATTGACTAATATTATTACAAAACTATATAATGAATGGTAAAAATGTAAAAAATTGGAGCATGCTTGAGTAATTTTGATCTTGTTGAAGATGGTGTTCCACAAGGAACTGTATTAAGGCCTTTACTCTTTCTAGTACATATAAATTACCTATATAACATTGATATACCTGGTAAATTTTTCTGGTTTGCTGACGATGTTCAAGGAAAAACATGGAAAAATATAACCAATAAAGTTAACAAATGTAATACTGTTGTAAAGTGGCTAGGTAGAAATATTTGTACATTACAACTCATACATATTTTCAAATATTGTCAGGATATTCATAATCAGAGAATATGTGCCTTTCTTTAAAAAAATCCTTTCTATTATACACAAACTCAGCTCGACCACGTGCTCAAGCTATTAAGAGATACATTCAGAAAAACTAATTTAGTACTTCGGTGTACATATAGATCCTCGATTTAATTGAACAACCATATATAAAAACTGTAACAAACCAAGATACTTAAATTACATATTTAAACAAATGAGTAATACATTAAATTTAACCACCATTAAACTTATTTACTAATGTGCCTCTTTCCTATGGAATGATTTGTTGGGCCGGAACTTACAAAAATCACAAAAAATCAAAATCGATCCCCCCAAACAATTTTTTCCATGAAAGCGATCTCTTGAACCTGAGGACCGATAGCATTCAATATCTTAAATTTATTTACAAGCGTTCAAATAACTTTATAAAAAGAAAAAACAAATCTTTCTAGCCAAAGACATGGTACTTGAGTATATGCAGTACCCCATTTGCAAAACCGGGTGGGTCCAAAGGGGCATTAATTTTATTGCTCCAAAAATGTACAATTCACTAGATACTTATAATCTCTGAAGAGACTATATTGTATTAAAATAGTAAAAAAATATTTTAAATCTTCGGTAAAAAAAACTAAAATAGATATATTAAGTCTTAACAGTCGTCTATAAATAGTATTTACTCCTAGACAGAATTCTACCTTGTTTCTAACAGAAAATTCTGTTTAATGCCTTATTTTGTATTTCACTCGGCTTCCATTGTTGAGGGGTAAGGCTTTCGACTACGAATTCCAAGGTCGCGGGTTCAAATCCTGGGGTGCACAGGTAAATTTTATTTAATTAAGTTGTGCTGTTTCATAATTGATTAATTTAAAAATAATATATAGTATATTTGCGCAAGTTCCAGAGTGGAAGATACTCTCAGTATCGCCCTGGTGAAAGACCACCATTCAGAATTGAAACGTTGCTTGAAATGGCTTTTAGCCGTGTTTGGTGACCAGATCTGAATAGCCAGGTATTTCCCCACCTTCCTCTTCCTCTTCTCCTTCACCTTACCCTCCCCAATACCTTCAGCCTCACAACATTCCCCAATTGAGAATGCCAGTCTCACTGGCTCCGGACGGTTTGGAGTAGTTGGGACTCTTGTGCGGTATTCGTATAAAAAAAACAGGTAGTAGTTTGTATAACTTCAAAAAATTCCAGGTTAACGTTCTTTTCGCATGCTCTGAGTGGTCAACAGTGCACGGATCAAATAAATAAAGATATGAGTTTATCTACATGCTTAATAAATTCACCGATGTATTGTTAATAATGTCCTTAGTTCGGTTCTGTCAAAAACTTACAACGCTAACCACTTTTGAGGAACAATGTAAATAAAGAGAATTTGCGGGGTAAAGTCGACCAATGTAACGAATATGCAAAAAACTGGTCTTTACAGGAAGTGTAAATATAAATTGGAATTTATTTATAGCATTAAAATAATAATAAATAAAATTATTTCACACTTATTAATTTGATTTTTCACAGAAAAAAAGAATAAATGTCATACAAAACTTAAAGGAAACTAAATCACCCCAGCCACGGGGGTGAAGCCGATCGCACTTTATCTTTTGAAATTTTAGTGATAACAATGAGAAAAAAATGGTACATATTTCGAAGAATGACGGTTGCTTACAATGTTGTTAATTTTTTTCTAAGAAACTATTTTAAAGGGTATAAAAGCAAAAAATATTATTTTTTAACTACTTCAGACCAGATTACTTGTTTATAGACTAGAGTGCATGGTGTCAATTAGTGTTATGTTTTATCAAATGGGGTATGAATCCTTCAAAATAATAATAAGGCTATTTCAGGCAAAGTTAATTTTCCGTATTTGGAATCGTGCTGTGCAGAGTATTTTCAAGGAGTAACTACTGCCCTGCAGTTCATAATAATGAAGAGTGACTGCAACAAGGAATCTCTGACACGAATATGAATACAACTTTGCACTCTAAACATTTGATCTAGTTGTGGGCACTGCAAGGCTGTCAAAAAGTTGGATCAAAAACGTTCGCCTCTTCTTTCTTTCTTCATACTCTTCCACTTTACTCAATCTTAAATCAAAAGTTTTGGAAAATGTCATCTATAACACGGGTAAACTCCTAGCGTGGAAGACAGAAAACGACATCATATATTAAAAAAAGAAAAAACAATCAGACAGATTACAGTGATGTAAGGTCATAGTTCTGCACAGGAAAGGCACCATTCTTCAATTTACTGGCGTACCTGTCTAGAATTACCTAGAAAATATATTTTTCTAGAATTACTGCATTTTTGTGTTTTTTGCGTGTGCTTATTTTATACGTGTATGACGTACCTGAAGGTAAAAATTACGTACGATCCGAAGGGAGGTCACAACGTCCCCCAAAAAACGTGAAGTGACCGCGTCTCATAATATTCCGTTTGCTTTTTCTCGTAACAGTCAGATATTAGTTACTACATACCGTTTTAACCTGATATCGCCCATCTTTGCCTAGCAGTCAATCACTAAGTAATGGAAAACGGATGTAATGGAAGTAATGTAAGATAAATGGTACGAAAGTGAGTGTGACTCAAATATTATATCGGTCGTGTTTTTTAATAACCTGATAACTGCATTTTAGGTTATTTTCTTTCGAGTGTGCAAATACGATTACTAATTACAAATAGTTGATTATATTAATTATTTATTTATATATACGGCATAACAATCGCTATTAAAATAATGGTAAGAAAAGTGTAAATACAACAATAAAAAAGAAACAGAAAATACAAGATTAACTAATATAAAATAAGCAATTAAAAAGTACAAAAATATATACACTACCTAAAAAATGTAAAGTATAAAAAAATATAAAGTTTATGTAGGATAAAGTATGAAAAACTGTAGAGTATAAAAAGTATATAAATAAAAAATAAAGTATAGAAACTCATAAAAATATTAAGTACGACAACATGTAAAAATATAACGTATAAAAGCTTTTAAAAATGTGAAGTATAAAAACATGTAAAATATAAAGTATAAAAACTTGTAGAAAATATAAATTGCAAAAAAATAATGTAAACAAAAAAAAATATTGTAAAAATATAACGTGACCAATTAATAAAATAAAGGCGTAGTAATTATTTAATTATATGAACAATCCTTATGGTTAGTTTAGTCAAAAGATATTAACATACTGTTTTGCACTGATCAGGTTGTTCCTAAACATCACCGATATTACTGTATCCCTTTTCAGTCAAATCCCCCTTTTACGACCACCCTAGCGGCTTGTTTGCATCTAGGATAAAGTAGGGACAATCCGGGGGAGTGAGTGATTTCATCGGATTTTAATGGATATTATTTAATATCTCAAAAAAATCTTAACATGATATTTGTTTAAAGTGCAAATTGATTGCTGAATAGTTTTTGTTTTTATTAAAATGATTTTTTTTGATTAAAAAACCTCTGTAACTTTTGTCCACTTATTTATTTTCCACCGGACCGGTTTCACCCTATCAGTTTTTTTATGACCTAAATTATAGAGTATTTGATTTTAAAAAAAAAATACTTATAGAACGCAAAACTCTCGTTTGGGGTAAATGAATTACTCCCCATAGGAATGGATGTGTTAATGGCACATGTGGTACCAAATATGAAAATAAATATCTTTAACACGGATTCCCACTATGTTGTCTTTAAAATTTTTGTTATGATATGATGTTAGAATAGTAAAAAAAAATATATAATACAGAGAAAGAACACTTACATTAAATCTCTGAAAGTTCACCTAAGCGCATTACCATTTTACTGAGTTTTATTAGTAGCAATTTATTTAAGCAATGTCAGATTAACCTTGTAATTTCATCAATAATAATATATATTAAGAAGTCCTGAACTGCGGTGCTTGTTTTCTGTCTGTCACCGTACGTCGGTTTTCCGATATTGTTATATTATGTTCAGTGACGTCATATCGATCTTTCCTGGGAAAATAAATAAAAACTCGTCATAAATATCGAGGATTCCTAGTACTACCGTATCATGTATGTACAATATTCAAAGAATATTTGTTGTATTTTCCCATTGGAGCTGGCTTTAGTTTGTCCCCTCCCTGTCCCCGGAGGCGGTCAAAAATAATGTATATCGCAAAAATAATATATTTCTGCAGTCGCAATACTTACCGGTATATCTCCAGTTATAAAAGGAATTACGTTTATTCGTTAGGTTAAAAATATTCCGATTTTTCTTGTCATTTTTAAAAATAATAATAATAATAATTGGATTACTTCTATAGCGCCGTTTTCGTGGAAAAATCACCACAATACCAAAAATCACCTCACCTATATACTTAACGATAATTTTTCTTCAATAGGCTTTAATAAATTCTTTAAAATCCAACATCGAATTAGGAAACATTGTTTATGAACAGAATCCGGAATAAATCAAAAATAGAGGTTTGGTAAATACAATGCAATAATATTTCTTCAATATTTTTTTTATTATAAAACACTTGGTGAAAGGTGATATAAATTATTAGATTTTTTTTATTTTCACACAAATCTTCATAGGCTGACTTTTTTCAACATTGACAAATGTTTTAACATTCAGATAAGGGAGAGTTTATATCGCAATGTTATTTACGACCTTTGTAATTAAATTTGTTCAAATGCTTCTACAACTTCCTATAAGTTATAAAATACTATCCGTTGGCAATGTAAGTTTCGACGTCGAAGATTAATTTCATTTTCGGAACTTCAAACCTAAAGGAATTACCAAATATCTATTTAAGAGGGATGCATTTTCACGTGCAAACTTTGCGCCCCCGTCGCTGCGGTGTTTGTGTTGGGACTAAAGCGAAACAGGGATGAAAACAGAATGGAGGGGTGGATAAACCGGCGTTCCGGAAAAAACAATCTAGTCGTCGCGAGCGTCTCGCGAGGGTTGGACGTGCGGCTACTGTGCCTGTCTGCCCCTGTCACGCGTGATATTTACGTCAAATAAAACGAATCAGACGTCTGTGCAGGCCGAATTAAAATCCTGAAGTTGTACGGCCGAACTTAATTCAATACAAGTGAACTTTTTTGCAAAACACTAACTTGCTATCAAAAATTATTCCATGATTAAAATCAGTAAATTTTTTAGTGTACTGTATATTAATTTGTTTTAATTTTCGATTATTGCTGTAGTTTAGTCGCGGAACTACTCTATTTTTTTGCATTAAATATGATCATCAAATAATTTGAAAACTATTTATTTACCCATTTGAAATAAAATATCAAGATGATTTCAAAAACAAAAACATTTCCGGTATTTATATTTTTCTTCATGAAGATAATTCTGAATGGATTTTGTGAAATTATACGTAAGTACTGCATACGTTATTTTTCATACATGTTATAAAAATAGACAATCTTAAACAAATTATTAGAATATATTTTTTTATTACATTTTTGGTTGATTTGTATTTACGTTTGACGACATACGAAATACAATAGAAAAATTCGTTAAATCACGCTATTCCTGGTTCGATTCCCTCCACAGTATGTATTGCAAGCAAATCAACAATTTATCATCAACCAACGATTATTTTCAACGAAATGTCTATCGAAAACCACTAACGTTACTTAAATTCCTTCACAACATCTACCCAAGTTTATACAATGAACCAAAAAATGATTATACGGCTATCATTATGTATATTGGTAAATATATTTTGTATAACTACACTATATAAAAAAAAAATATATATTAAAAACAATTTATGTAATCAATGTCCGATTGAAATAAAAATAAACACAAATGTATTGACGTACATTATAATACAACAAACAAAAATAAATAATCACAGATATGTAGGTATCTCAATAGATGTCCCATGGAATTATGTTTGTCAACATTACTGTTTACCTAGATTTGATTAACATGCGACAGTGGTCAAATAAAGTGATTATATCGGTAGCTTTTTGGTTTGACATAACATTAAGTCTAATAGCTGTGCCAACAACATGCCGGCCTATTTTTGTTTTATACTTTAAAAAAAATACAACATTCTCATAAACTTAATACGTTATTCAAAATATAAACAAAAATACTGTTTTTTTTTATTCGGTGGCGAATTGTCATCAATATTACCCATTTTTTCAATTATTTACATTTTTTTTGTATCTAGCCGTCTAACACGAATATGGTATGACATTTGATTTATTTTTTTGTAAATATTATACAAGAGCCTCGATTTCCGTGGCCAGTTTTATTATTTCCTCTTGTGGTGGAACATTGTGACGTTAATTAATAAGGATAAGAAAGAATATTGTTGAGAAGACTTGTCTCTGCAAATAAAGTTTATTAAAATAGCTATTTTAAGCAAAGTTTTCAATTTTGACTTTCATTCTCGCGTTAGGATAAACATAAGAAAAAACTATTACTCTATTACTATTTTAATACCGACTAGTACCTAAAAGTTTAAATAAGTTATTGAATGAACCTATATCACTTGACAAGGATGTGGATCGCCTCTAAATAAAATCACAATAAAAGATAATAAAAACTCAAAAATATACCAACATGTAAAAATGTGCAATTTTGGCCGGGTTTGTAATAAGTCCCACTTTCTTCAACCACTTTCTTCAAGATGTATGATTAATTATTCTTTGTTTTAAAGTTTTGCCTTTTGCATTAAAACCGTGTTTTTTTGGTAGGGAAATAAGTGTTATTTTTCCTTATTCAATTTTAAGTCCTTACAAGCTTCCTTCTATCTAAACGAACGTGTTTTTTATCTAGGCTAATGTTTTCCTCTCTGGGAAATCCCCGTAGCGAGAAGATATTTTACATATCTTTACACTCTACCGTACAATAAGCTCCGAACAATAAAATAGTAATCATGCCATTCTACATAGTTTGTACATACTATATGTATTTCTTGTGCAATCTTTTTCTCGTTGGTAAACTGCAGAAAACTGTAAACAGGAAATTAAAAAATTTTGTATTAAATTATTATTCAGTAGGCAGGTAATTGAATTTCTCTTACTTATTGCATTGAGGTGTATTATTTATTTATTTACCTATTTTTCTTTCCACAGCTTAATGCCCCTTTTATACGGTCCGTTGAACTATATTAGATTCTCATCACACCTGCATTAAACTACATCAAACAACATTTTTTTATTTAACATTTTAATTCAACTTCACTGTAGGAACCATCCACTAATTTTGAAGGGAAAATAAGTGACGTCTACAAAAAACCATTAAATTCCGGTATAATGAATTCGCAGAAAATATAATAAAAACGTCAAAGACTGTGTTATACATTTAAAAATCTAAAAAAGAATACTGTAATTTAACTCGGCGCAGAAACCACTTTTGAAGGATAAGAATTATTATTTTTTTAGTTCGCTCACTTTGTAGTCATAGGTACTCTTTGTGTACCATATTTTGCGTATCTTAAAATTTAATTACATACGTAGTAAGTAAAACACATATTATACTTTTATTATTTAGCAATCGTTATTACGTAGGTAGGTACATAACCACTAAGATTTAATACCGTCTGTTTTATCTATATTGAATGCTTAATCAACAAGTACATATTTTCATGACATGCAATAAATTCAATTTTTTTATCAACATTTAAAACCTGGTAAACTACTCTTGTAGTTCATCAGCAGGTTCATATTGACAATATGTATGCATAGTATTATATACATATTATATATATATATATATATATATATATATATATATATATATATATATATATGCAGAATAATTTTTCTCGGTTTACCCGCGTAATGTAGTCCTTAGAAGGACTTTTTAACTCCTGACGTCTCGGACAAATCACATTGTCCATCTTCAGAGGCCTTATGTCTTGAACCTTGAAACCGAGAAAAATTATTCTGCATCTTACACCCGTGAAAATCTCAATAACATATATATATATATATATATATATATATATATATATATATATATATATATATATATGTATACATAGTATGGTACATTTAAAAAATTTACAGACGATATTTATAAAACGATGATGGCAAAATAGCAGGTATAGGATTACATTTTTGATGACAGAACAAATATGAGGATTAATTATAATCCATATACCTAAGTATATAATAATAATAATAATTGGATTACTTCTATAGCGCCGTTTTCTTGAGAAATTCACACAAAGGGCGTTTACAATTAATTAAATAACATATCACTTGACGTACAACCAATACCTTACAGGTAAAATTTATTACTAATGGCTTATAAGTAAGACTAATAACTATTGACTTACAACTAAGATTTATGACTAGGGATTATCTACTGAGACTTATAATTCATTCGTTTTCATTGCCGGCAACCCGGGCGTTTATTGGCATAAAATTTAAACATTTACATGTACTTTACCCGTCTCACTAGACGATGTCTGTTCTGAGACGGGTAACAAAATAAATATATAGATATATATAAATGAGATAAAATACTTAAAAATACATAATGAAAAGTGTAAAACATATAAAGTAAGTTTTGAATACAAAGTTTAAATAGTGTAAACGTAAAGTTACAAAATAAAAATTAAGAAAATTAAAAAAAAAATTAAAAAAACGTAAAAAGGATTATTCAAGAGGGCAAACTAAAAATGTTTAGATTAAAAATCATATATAACAGTAATAATATTAACAATATCAGACTAAGGAGATTTTGCAAGTAATGTTTTGATGAAATTCCCTTGACTGTTCATTAGCCATGTGTTGAAATTTTTATATAACCATTTTAGGTTGTTTTGCGTTATATGTTGAGAGATGTTGAGAATTAGTGACTTACATCTATGGCTTATAGCTAGTGACTTACAATTTAGACTAAAGTTGGTATAACTAGAATATAAACCTAACCCATATATAAACCTATTGCATATTTAAAACTAATATATATATGAGCAAGTGCATATTTTATACACAATATTGCAAAATGACTTCTTACACTAACATATCTATTTAAATTATTATTAATACCTGTTATGATTATTGCTCGTGCTGTCAGTGGTAAATCACTCAAAAGTAGAAGTATAACAATTTTTATTGAAATTAAAGTTTAGTGGGTATAAGAGTACACCAGAGTCTAATAGTAAAGGTATACTTAAGAAGATGGAGTACAAAAAAAAACAGTAAAAATCAATTTGTGTTAAAATAGGTTAAGACAATAAATTCAGATGTACATGAGTGCGAATAAAATTTAAAGTTGACATCTAAGTTTCAATTAACAACACAAGGTCAGTAGGCTATCAATATAAATCATCCGTATCTAATAGCCACTTTCTTAGATTACACTTGACTTTAGCGACATAGAATTATTTTTTATCATCATTGAAAATTTATTCCATATTTTGAGTACAATAATCGAATCCATTACCTTTTGATTAAAAGTAAGTTGTTTAGACTAAAATATTCAGAACAAATACTTAAGGGGAACAGCTGTGGTGCCTGCTTCATACCAAACTGAATTTAGGATTGGGAGCCAAAATACCCATCAAAATAGAATGATCTATTTTTTTTAATTAAAGTTTTAGTAAATATCTAGTACGGATGAGAAGTATTTTATTTATTTTTGTTTTACCTTATAAAATATCGGCCATTAAAGGAATTGATTTTTCGCGATTTTAGAGGCACCTTTAACAATTATTGAGGGGCTAACGGCGATTTAAAAAAAAAGTTTTAACCCATCTGCTTTGAAAATATAATGAAATGTAAAATTAATTTAATTTTTTAAATATTGAAATAGGCACAATGGTGGACTTTAAATTAAATTAAAAATGACCAATTTACGGTGGAACACAAATTTGCCATACAGAATTTAAAATATCGACCCGAAAAAACCTTTTTAAAATGTTTTATTTTTATTTATGTAATCACAATTACATAGCAAATATGATATATTTTTTAAAAAAGTACGACAAACCCGCAAATAATTTTCTGAACTGCCTCTAAATTTATGAAAATTGATTTTTTTTCATGGCATATACTTAAAAAATAAAAACATAAATAAATAAAATACATCTCATCCGTACTAGATATTTCTTAATCCTTTAATTAAAAAAAAAAGATCATAAAATTTGGATCAGTATTTTGGCCTCCAATCCAAAATTCAGTTTTGTATGAAACAGGCACCGCAGCCGTTCCCCTTAAACAGTTAATTTTTTAAAAGGCGCTGCCTTTATTGTAGTCGCGCCTAGACTATTACGATATAACATATATTAAACATACCTTGAGTATAATTATAAAAGTAATATCACTGTTAAATGCATATTTTGTGTTTTCTTATTCACCCTACTGGCCATTTGTTATCGTTCCGATCACACCCCAACGCTGAGGGATGTTTTGGTACTGCGAAGGGCGGAGAGGGAAAATGGGCGAAAACTTCAGAACTTATCATAACAATAACTGCGTTAGTCTAAGAAAAAATTTAATGGTGGTCGAAAAGACTTTCAGAGGATATATTTTTTTAAATATTACACTTCTATATGCCATTTTTCCCCACTTAGTTTTGCTATATTATTACCTACAGTCGTTTCAAACATTGACTAGACTACATATAGTCAACTTATTTATATGATTTTTATAATTACTGCAGCCATTTTGGCAAAATGCATAACAATTATAAGTCTCGCTGAAAATTGGAGTTCTACAAAATAGAGATACAAAACACAAAACACTAAAACCGTAAGCCATCATTCAGCATCCAAACATTGTTTGAAATGGCTATAGGTTTTTCTCCACCTTCCTCTTTCTATCTCCTTTCCTTCCCCATTTCCCTTAACCTCACAACATACATAAATTGGAAAAGCAGTTGGGACTCTTCTACCATCATTCAGCATCATTCAGCATCCAAACATTGTTTGAAATGGCTTTAGGTTTTTCCCCACTTTCCTCTTTCTATCTCCTTTCCTTCTCCACTACCCTTAACCTCACAACATACATAAATTGGAAAAGCAGTTGGGACTCTTCTGCGGTGTTCATATAACAAATATATAGCGACATTATGGCTTACAGGTATATAGCGACACTTACGGCCTTTCCAACTTTTCGACTGATCAATCACTGATCAGCCAACAGTTTTTAGCTCTGTTCGCATGTTTCCAAAAGATTTTTAACCTAAATTGTCTATTAAGGTGCTTGCCAAATATAAAATAGTATCCGTCCACTTTTATACACGATAAAATAGTAGCCGCATTTTAAGACAATAGAGTTATATCAAAGTAAGAACTTTCAATATAAAAATAAAATAGATGAGTTAATATTGTATTTATTATGAAGACATATGATTTGTTTTACAAACTAAAACATAAACTAACATTTTATACTTCACGTCGAGTGTGTTAAAAATATGTTAAAAATAAAATGTTTACTTGACTTTTGATAATGCCGCGAAGCACAATGTTCGTTTCGTACAATTGACATTTGACGTTTCTCGATGAGTCAAAAAACAAGACAAAACGTAGCTTATAATTACTAAAATAAGATGGATTCTCGTCACCTCTATTTAAAACATCCAATAAACATGTTTTGATATTCGAAAACGGAAATACAATAATTGAATCGCGTAAAAAACATCGTAAACTAATAAAGACATTTGACATTTCGGCGACGTTTTTTCATCCTGTTGACACT
The DNA here is from genome assembly GCA_022606495.2 of Halesus radiatus. Classification (NCBI taxonomy): domain Eukaryota; kingdom Metazoa; phylum Arthropoda; class Insecta; order Trichoptera; family Limnephilidae; genus Halesus; species Halesus radiatus. Next base: position 188,478 of record JAHDVE020008318.1, read on the forward strand.
TTTTATAACTAGTTTTCTGGCGAGGGAACGTTAATCCACAAAAATCGATATCCTAAATCGATCGTAAATTTCATCGAGAACTTCGTTGGGAAGAGCATATTTGCGCATTTGAACAGTGTTGAGGCAAAATTTTGGCCCAGCCGTTGCTCAGTGGGGTTGGGAAGAACGGCCGTAAGACCTTGAGTATTTGCGGACTCAGGAAACTACACACGTTGCCCCGTGATAGCTACGCCACTGTCATTAATATCTATTTATTTGGGATGTTATTGCAAATTTCATCAACTGTACACTACTTGTTAACCTTCGTGTCAAAGTATTAATATTTAATAAAATATCCACTAGCTTGGAATATCGGAAACCACAAAACAAACAAATTCAAGGAGAAATCTGGTAGTGGAATAATAATTACATATGCCGTTAAGGGAAGATACGAAGTATTTATTTAACAGTTAACAAGTAAGATTTCGAGATAAATTCTACAGACTCCGTACGTAATTCTTCAAGCAGAAAATAAATCCGGATTATTTGAGATGTTTCACACCGTTTTCACACATACTCAGTCAAGTAAATAATGTACCCACTCACACAAACATTATAAGACTGGTGCTCTCTATCTCCTTCATCAATGTTTAATATGAGTGTCGTCTAGTTAAATTAGCAGAATATATTAAAGCCGAGCTTTCGAATATAAATCATTTCATTAATATAATTGCTAAGAAAATTCATGGAGATATCTGAAAATAAGCTTAGAATATCATTGGCTTTCTACAGAATTCGAATAAATGTCATTTTTATAAGAGGGAATAAAATCATCTTGTCGGACTTGTAAGCTCACTGTGTGCATTAGGCAAATATTCATGAAATTGTGAAACTAAATGACACGTACTGCAGCTATTATTATCTGTCGCATTCAAATAATTATTATTCACAAAATTATTACAAAAATATAATTTCTTCCAACGATTGGTATTCACTTTATGGCGTCATTATTAATAAATGAATTTAAAATTTTAGTATTCATATATTCCTGATGATGAAAGCATCGCTTTCGAAGCATGTAAATATCAATGTATATTTATAAAGTGGTGAATACTAAGTAAATTTTTTAAATTTATTTATTACGAAAATGTTATGAATTATGTGGGGAACATAGGAAGGAAGTTTTTCCGTCGAAATGTTTGATATTTTGATTATCACACATACCAAATATGTTGGATAATGTTTCGTAGGATTGAAATAAAGAACTAAGTACACTTATTATAATATCCTGCCGAATCAATGAAGTTTTTGAAGAATTTTGCATGTAAACAAACAGAAAACAGCAGACAACCGTTCCAGTAGAAGGCAAAAACAGAAGTGATAGATATTTAGTTTTGCGCTGTACGCATGCGCTCCGTGTAGCATTACGGCAAAAATAGACAACTCATAACGACGGAAAGCAGACATTGGTATTGCGAAATGGCCTTTTTTCCGATTTGTACCTACTAATATTATTATATTTTTACCTTTTATTATTAGAACGAAATGTTGTCGCTTGGGTTGTAGACTTTTATTAATGGCATGTTTTTTCATGTACAATTTTTATATTGAAAATTTATTTTGAGATTTATCTTTCAGGAAGAAAATTACCTTTTTCAGTTTCGTGGAAAAGTCTATTACCCGGCAATGGCTATAGAATATGGTTACAAAAAGAAGAATAACTTGGAACTGAATAAATTTTTGCTGAATGTGATCCGCTTCGATTTTCCAGTCCATTATTTAATGTTGTCAAGTCATTTTCTACTTCGCCTGCCTCTTGCCCTTTATCCTTTAGCCTTTAACCAGAAAGGTCTAAGTCCTTGAAAATATTTCATTTTTAATGTTGTCAAAACATCAAAAAATATTTTAGGTAAATGCAATCATCTTTTTTTCATAAAAAAAAATATGGCAACATTATTATCAATGTATCGGAAAGAAAAGATGGGGTGGAGGGTGAAAAAAGGCTGGGAAACATCTCCCTTTTCAAATCTAGTCTCTAAAAGGAGTGTTCATCCTTTTAAACAATATTTTATTAATGAATTCATTAAAAAATATGTTTTTAAAAAGTTAATTAAATATAATTAATAATAAAAAATAAAAATAAATAAATAAATAATATAAAAAAAACAATAAATGGCTTTCTCTTAAATTTATTTTCACATTAATAACTATCTTATTTAGAATAGTATTAACATATTTTTTTATAGTAATTACTATTATTATATTATTTTTTATGCCTTGTTATTTTTTTGATGTTATTTATAATAATAAATAATAAATACTTTCTTTTTACGTAATTCTTATACAAATTTACTATTTAGAATTTCATAATAATTTTTTATTTTTCAATATTTTTTACATTTTTAAATAATTACTTACCTACTTTCATCACTTATCGTTAATTTTTGTTTATGTTTGTAATTTGTCTATTTTTACATGATTATATGTCTATCATTTGTCTATACTTGTCATTATTTTTTAGTATGCTATTTATCCTGATGAGAAAAGCTTCGCTGACGAAACACGTTGATATTTTTACGTTGAACCACTGTTCAACGTAAAAATAATTCTTAATAACTTAATTAATAATGACGCCATAAAGTCTTTTGAAGAAAATATCTTACGTACGCATGAAATATGAAAAACACATTTTGATAAAAAAAAAAAATATATATATATATGTATAACCTTCGAAATAATCTGAAAGCTTACCGCTGTGTATACATGAAGGCTGTGGAGTTAATTATGTTTTGTAAAAAAAGTATTTAAAGTAAAATTGTTAAAATAAGTTTTTTTTTCGAATTTAATGTAAATCAAATTTAATAATATTATTATTAAGTTTTGCAAGCATTTTTTTAGTCTTTATTATAGTGACAGCTGTTTCGGCGTTTAAGGCCATTGTCAAACTTCAATTAAAAAAAAAATAATGCGACAACAAACTAAAGATACTTGCAGAACTTCATAATAACATAATTAAATTTAATTTACATAAAATTTATAAAAAAATGGAGTTCTACAAATTAAACCCAAAATCAATTAAAATTTTATATGAGTAGTTAAATCTATTTTCTTGCAAAAATCAATGACGTGATACAATAATGATAAACTTTCAATACAATTTCGCTGGTTAACAAGTTGACTGTATTGAGGTCTGTTTTTCATCTCCTTATGTTGGAGCAGCATGCAATTTAGACTGCGCAATTGTTTGAAGAGTAATATTATTGAGAAACATAGTCGCAAAGTTCAGACATTTGGCTTCGCTCGAAGAAGCTGTGTTCCCGAAAGGCTTGCTACTGAACTTCAACCTAAGGTGGTGTAACAGTAAAGTGCATTGTTTCCGAATTGGGCTTTGTATAGGTAGTCAGCAGGGTAATTATTCCAGGTAAATAAAACTGTTTACAAGTGGAGATGCAGTCAACTTATTGTGAGGGAGGGGAGGAATGCACGTAGCGTGGCCAACTTTTGAATTGTTTGTGATCAAATATCGTGAGAAGAGTTACAGATGCAAAATAATATTTTGGATTCAAAGCTGGACGCCAGAAGGCTTTTGGAGAAGAAAAAAATTAGATAGGTACTGAATAACAGCTTCATCTACCTGCTGCCAGTGATGCTATGACATACCCAATTCGAGGGATGTTATGATTTATAAAGGTAAATGGGTTGGGAAAGAATTGAAATGGAGAGTAAAAGGGATGCTTAACAGTGGCGTGCATTGCTATATGACCAATAGAAAGATATTTGTAGTTCGTTTACGGATTTTGAATTGTACATTAAATTTAAAAATGGCAATTTTTTAAAGTCTTTTGCTGACTATCATGGCCAACTGAATAAATCAGCGTACAACTTCCTTAACAAATTAACGGTAAAATGTGTTAAGTAAAAACACAGTAATTACCAAAATTAGCAAAAAATGAGTTGAACGTGGGAAGTTATCAACTATCAAATTTCGTAGGTTTTACATAATACGTATATTACTCGTTTTGAGTATTAAAAAAGGTAATATTTTTATTACGGTTTGGGCATGTAGAGAGAATTAACGAAGAGAGGAGTGAAAGGAGATAATGAGTCGGGTCATTTCAGAAGTCGGAATCACAGAAGAGAATGTATGAGACGTTGTTTGAAAGTGAATGAAGCAAGAAGTGTATGCCAAGATCGAGTTGTTTGGCGGTCCGTCTTCTCTGCCTACCCCTGCAAGGAAACGGCGTGATGGTTAGTTTCTTTGTTAATATTTTTATTGATTTTATTGCAATTTCATCGCTGTTGGTAAATAAAAACGCAATATTTTGGTGTCTGCAAAAATGATAGAATAAACTCGACCCTTCATACTAGAGAATGACTCCCATGGTAATTACTGTATTTTTACTTATCACGGTAGCACAGATTTTCAGCTTTTATGGACTGCACGCCAATGACTTGAGTAATTTGCTAAAGCTTTTAAATACACCTTTCAATCTGATTGACGCTCTTTCATCTGGGTGATGATACTGGGAGGATGTTCCGTTCTGGAACCAGGTGCCAATATGCAATTTTAGGTAATACATTTTTCAACATATGTTTAAACCATAATAATTTATGATTTTAAAATTTAAAGTCAGTCAAATTTAATAAAAAAATTATAAAAGTAATTATAAAAAATAAAATAAGTGGTGTTTAAAAAGTATTTTTAATAATTTATTAATAATGACGCCACAAAGTGAATTCCAATCTTTTGAAGAAATTTAATAATCTTATTATCAAGTTTTTAGTTTTTATTATTAATATTTTTTTATTATTGTGACAGCTGTTTGTAAATGGTATTGAATGTCAAAAAGCTCACATTAAAAAATAACAATATTAATAAATTTCTTTTACTTTTTTTTTTCCAAAATTAAATGAGTTCTACGAATTAAACACAAAAAAAAAACAAATTAAAAATTGCCTCGCTGGTTTTATAACCCAAGCGTACTATTGGTTTATAAAAACCACGTTGATAAAAATCTTTCAAAATTTCGATATTCCCTAGTAAAAATCAATGCCGAAAAAGTGAAATAATATTAGGTTTTAATAAGCTGGAGGTTTTTTTTGTTAGCATTATTGTTCAGCAAATAAATGGATAACTCAACAAATCATGAAATGAAGTTCCAAGAAAATGGAATAAAAGAAAAAGGGTGTATTTTTACACTTCGAATAAGAATACAACTTACAATATTTTATTCGTTATAAGTTACGTATAAAAATAGCTTCCAATCGAATTAAAAGTATTTATACAGAAAAAGAAACTATTTTTAACATTCCCAATAACATATTACTGAAACTACATATTTAGTTATAAATATATCAATACTCATGTACAAATTACAGGGATTTAAATATATGTGAGAATATATATCTGTGATATTTTCGATGCTGATGAGTTCTCAAAAATATTTATAACTATTCTTTAGGTGAATATCTTTTTTTTTATTATTTATTATTTCAGGAAAGAAATGATTTTAGTTCTGTATTTTATTCCATTACGAAAGGTTGTAGTATCTACATAATATAGCAGTTATTTAATATGTCTGAAAATAATGTCAGTGGATTGTTCATCTTTCACAATAATTTTAAAGTAATATGATTTTTTTAAATAAAGTGAGACTTCAATTTTGCATGAAGTTCATTGATTCATTTGAAACCTATTTCGTTCGAAAGCAGCAAAGTTATCATATACATTAATTATCCGTTACCAAATATTAAGAATACCAAAGTCGACATTTAATGATTTTGAGAACTAAAAAGTAGTGTGCTCCACAACAGAATATTTTTATTCTTAGTGCCGAAGACATTACACGCAATGCACTTTATATAACAAACACTATGTAATGTTAAAACACAATATAGAGTCAAACGTTGACCCTCTCTGAAAAGAATCCCTGATTCGATTTAATACATTTGCAGGGACTTGAAAATTTCTCGTTATTTTTCGTTGCCATTAGTGTTATTTTTATAAAAAGTGGTGTTATTTTTCAGCAAAAGCGGCGGTCTTTTGAAATAAAGTGGTATTTTGCTCCCTTTTTGGTATTTTACAAAATATGTTATTATTATTATTATTACACGCGGTGTTTTCGACGTGAAGTTACTGCGTTCCATTTGATGGCTCTTCAAGTTTGCTTACGTATAAAATCACTTTCTTATTTTAAAGTACTAAAATATCTTCAAATGTTTGGTAACTTTGTGGCATCATTATTAATTATATAAATTAAAAATATACTTTGTATTTACCACTTTAATTAAAATATATAAATATTTCTCTACATGTTTCGATAGCAATGCTATCATCTTCAGGAATAAAATCTTATTAATAAGATTTTATTCCTGAAGATGATAGCATTGCTATCGAAACATGTAGAGAAATATTTATATATTTTAATTAAAGTGGTAAATACAAAGTATATTTTTAATTTATATACTAAAATATCGCCTATTTTTTACTCAAAAATTGCGAATTTCGCGTGAAAATTGTTCTTTCGTGTTATCACAAACGCGAAATTTTCAGGTCTCTATACATTCGTAATGCCATATTTTTCACGTTTAAACAGAGAATTTTAGTTTATTAATTATTATTATTTAATTTTATTTTGTAGTTTCCTTTTCCATCTTACTTGGAACTCGTGTTTCAGTAACCAAAACTTATTGTGTAAGAGATTTATTTTTGCCACATTGTGCATTCCTTCAAATTCTTTATACGATGATTTTTTCTTAGAATCGAAGAGAAATGCAGCTTCAGTTCTCAGCATGTCTTCATACTCTACGGTTGGCTTGGCTTAAATAATTGATCACATCTTAAACGAATGAGACAATAAACTTCTAAATTTATCGCCGCTGGTTTTGCCTTGTGGCTTCCATTTCACGACTCGAGACGGGTTTCATCTTGTATACAATATTGAAATGTAAAGTTCTGTCCATTAACAACGTCCGCTTGTCAATATATAAATGACGGGTGCGAACGTTGGACCATTTGTCTTGTCTTCGTCGTGGGAAAATAATAAATAATATATCTGGCGAAGAGATAAAAAGAGACAGTCGTGTTCTGCCGCTTTGCCATTATAACGCGCATATTGAACTAGGCGTTCTTGACCTGAAAAGTGGGACGCCACTATAAATTACGTCGCAACTACAAAAAAAAATATTTACAATAGTTATAACTGGGGATTTGTGCCATTTTTTGGCAGTTACACGCTTCAAATCTTAGCATCTTTCATTGGTATTGACAGTATCTCACTACTTCCGTAAGGCAGTGTAAAAAAAAATTACAGGGTGTCTCGAGATTGCGGGTTTATGTTAGTCAAATTTCAAAGAATTACCTTTTTTTAGTAGCTTTGATTACCGTAATTTTTATCGGATTAAATATTAGAAATTGTTAAACTCCCTCAATTTTGTCCAAAACTGATCGGTGGAAACATGTGAATTTTGCATATACTCGTAAAAGTAACAACGCAATCAAAATTTTCATCGGTAAATTAAAAATAAAATACGTTCTCAACGAGTAGAGCAGTGGTTCTAAGCTCGTGCTCCGAGATAGTATTCGTTTAATTTTCCACGAACACTACAAAAAAATTTAATAAAGAAAATCCGAAATAACAGAAAAAATTTGGTTGGCTATATCACAAACGTATCAGGCTTGATATTGCTGAAATTCATAAACACCGACTAGTTAAAGCATAAAAAAAAGAAAACGATTTACAATAGAACCATTGCTCTCAATTGCCTTAAGCTATATACTCGTACATAGTCGTAAGTATTTTTAAATGACCAGATCTAAGTTTTAAGATTCTTTACAGCTTTCTTCTTCTTAACACAATATTTCTTAATAGGGTTACTGTAGCTCTACTGATCCTACGCCTTTAGAAATCTTATGCAGTACCATATTAATCTTCGGCATGCTAAGACGCAAAACAAAACTTGTGTTGCCATGAGGAATGACTCAGTTACCAGTTTTATCATTGTAATACGATTTGTTTAATTGATTTACAAATTTGATGGCATATTCTTCATATGGCTTATATATTTAAGGTATTTTTGTGAAAAATTATAGTAAAATTGTTAATTTTCGTTTTAAAAAATCTTAAAGCGAAGGCCGGGGATCTACTGAATTGTCGAGGGTTAGAACATTTGCTACCTGTTGGCGGTCCGGCGGACGACTACCTTACCCCCCATGCAGCTTTGGTAATAACGCCAGAAAGTGAGATGGCGTGCTTCACCCAACACGGGTATGGATATACGCGAAAGGAATGTTATTTATGGCTAGGAATGATATCTACATATAAAATAAATCTGTTTTAATCTAGTAAGTACTTAAGTTTAATAATTTCTTCAAATGATTGATAACTTTGTGGCATCATTATTAATTATATAATTGAAAATAGACTTTGTATATACCACTTTACTTAAAATATATAAATATTTCTACAAGTTTCGATAGCAATGCTATCATCTTCAGGAATAAATGAATACTAAATAAATGATAAATAAATGAATAGTATTCATTTATTCCTGAAAATGATAGCATTGCTATCGAAACATGTAGAAATATTTATATATTTTAAGTAAAGTGGTATATACAAAGTGTATTTTCAATTATATACTTAAGTTTAATTTTTTGTGGTAGATTATGTATTTATAGGTTTTGTAGGAATTCAAAAAATACCAAAACTGTCAATAATACATGGATAATAGCAATTTAAGAGATTTTGACTAACCCCCTGGCAACGAGAAGGTAAAAAAAGGCCATATTTTGTTGCTAATTTTATCAATTGATTGAATTCGGTGTTATAAATGGTTCATACGATCATTCAAATCTGACATAGAATTATTGAGTACCACTGATTCAAAGAAATAGGCACTAATGGTTACCCATTCCAAATTCTTCGACGGCCCCAATAGTTTAATTGCTGTTTTAAAGTCACCGATGTCATTTCTCACGGCACCGAACGTGAAAACGATTAAAATCGAAAAATAAACCAAATTTCTTCCCGTCGAAGACGCTTATTAATAATGATTATAATAATGGCGTCAGCAAGAAAAGGTGTGTCACTTTATTAACTTTATCTTGTAATCATGAAAAGGTGCCTATGTACTGTTATCATACACCACATAGTAATCAAAAAATAATACCGACTTAGAAGGAGAATGTTTCCCGGGGGTTCAATACGTCGCCCCCAAATGCTATTATTCCTCTCCCCCCAGCCCCTGCCCCTACTTCTTCCCCTTCTATCTTGAATGATAAGTTATTTCCCTCACATTTGATAAATTCTTTCATGACCAGTGTTATTGCTCGATGTAATAATTTATGATGTAAGCCCTAGGGGGGTTTTAGCCGCCCATTAGTGGGTTGTACTGAACTCGGTGCATTTCGTTTCGCCCGAAAGGAAACAAAGTTATTTCGTGGAATTGATTTTGCAATACGTTTCCATTATGGGGGGACCGTTAATCAACGAACATGGCATTGATGCTTTTCGTATAGACAAAGCGACGCCTTAAATAAATCACGTTTGTAGGAGATGCAGCTATCGTGAAATGCGCAAAATAAACTTATATAAACGAGGTTAGTTGCAGTATAATTAGAAACAGTATAATTTTAGCGATGCATTTGTATTTATACAACATATATCTTTATAGGTATTAACCACAATTTTTAAATCGTTGCCCTGCAGTTACCTAGATATTTAGAATAGGAAAGCTATGAAAATATCATATCAAAAGATGCTAGAACCCACTGAATGAGAGTATATGCTGTTTCAAACAACTGATTTTTTTAATAAATGGTTAAGATTTATGACTTAGATAATGATTTTGCTTACAGGTGTCCAAGTTTCTCTAAGGGTAGAATATGGTATCATCAAGTAATTCATCACATAAATTGCCCCGACGAAGCTCTAGCATTAGCAGAAATCGTTTTATTTCATAATCATTATTCGCAATCAACAACTTGATTTCTTTCTACATAAAAAATAATGTTCCATACAACTTCCATCAAACTCAACAATCAATATTTCAATCACCATCTGCTGGTGCCTATTTATCAATTTTAAAATCACTGTTAATATTTTTTTAAACGACCAGTAGCCCCCTGACAAATATTGAATAAAACCAGTCATCATAATCAGTAGGTATAACCGCTTTTAAATTTCAAATTAGTGTAAATTTCATTTCATTTTCCCCGATTTTTCAAGTTTTTTTTTTGCTAATATTTTTCTTTGTTTCCTCAGTCGTGTCTGGTGAAGGCGACCGTTAATATAGAATCCATATTATATAGATTCATTGCAACCTTACGGCTATAAGGTTGGACATAAATCACTTTTTTGCTCCAAGCAAATAAAAATTGCACTTGTAAGAAACTCAGTAAATAGGTACAAATTTTCACATGAAACAAATTATTACAGGACATTTAATTTAAAGATGCAATTCCCATAGTAGTAATACCATCATATTTCCCAGATTTTTTTATTCATTTTATTGCCCGCAATCCGGGTGTTTATTGACATTAAATAATTTGATACGAATAACACTAGACGATGTCTGTTCTGAGACGGCTAGCAGTAATAGTTAGTATTTTTATTTAAATCTTGTTATTCTACATTAAACTTTAGAATTTTTTTTTTTACAATTACATTAAAAAGTTATTTTTATAAAGGAAAGTCCTTTTTTGTTTATTATCAATGTATTTAAGTTTTTAAATAACCATTTTAGGCTGTTTTGAGTTATGCGTTGAGAGGTTTCTTTCTGATTGAATACGAAAGGTGCGAGATAGTATTCGTAATATTGTAGAGCCATTTTTTATATTTCCTTCATAATAATTTCAGTGTTTTTTTAGGGCCTTCTTCCAAGTTGCGTTTTGAATAGAATTACTATATCATGTGCGTAACTGATCATAATATGGTAGAGTGATGGAATTTTAATAACAGTTCATTGATATAAATGAGAAATATAATGGGACCAATGATGCTACCTTGGGGGACTCCGTACATAATTTCTACCGTATTTCTGAATAAACCACCACAGAATGTAGTATATGAATTGAATAGTATCACATATCCACCCAATATATTGAAAATAGAGAGTTAATTATTAAATTACAAAATATATATGAAAACACAATATGGTTTCTGGGCTTCTTCTTAATACAATTTGTATATTTCACACTTAGTTGAGTAGAATAGAAATCCTAAACTAAAAAGGATTCATTTAATTAATTCATCAATCAATTAGATGGCTTTGTTAATAATTTTGATTAAAGCAGATGGCTTTTCGAATTTACGCAATATTTTCCAGTATCAATTTCTAATTATAATTAAAGATATCAGGATGTTAGACTCAGAGAGGAGATGATTGAGATTGATCGGGGCACTTGAGAATTGTTCAATAGATGTCAGTCTAGTCTTGATTTTGGCTATTGTAGAACGTATAACTCATTTGAGATATAGTTTAAGTTTAAACTTACGAAATTTAATACTTCGAGGTATAATTTATCATTGCAATCAACGCTTGAAAAATCTTTTTTTTTTTTATTATCCTTATTGATTTTTTTTTCTTTAATGCGTGTTTAATATTTATTGCTTAAACTATTATAAACATTAACACTACATATCTAAGATGATAATAAGAGTTCACAAGTCTACAAAATGGGGTTGTGTTCATCCATATCCAAAGAAAATGTTGACTTAAAAAAAAACATCTCATCGAACCTTCAGGCTCTTATATCGGTGTTTGTAATTAATTGTTATGTACATTTTATTAACTCTAATACTTCACCAGAGAGAGCTTTAGCATTTTTTATTCTTTGTAATCAAGTTTTCAATGTGTACCTAATAATGTACGTAATGCCTAGTTTTATTGTTTTCACAGTTGTTAAAGAAGGAAATTATTTTGTGGATAAGACTTGCATTCGTCTATAAATTCCAGACAAAAAAGGCCGAGTGACTATAATTACTGAAATTTAAATGAGATACAACTACATATAGATTATCTGCTTTGTAAAAATGTTTTTTTTTAAATCTTCAAACAATTCGCATTTTTTTTGGATTGTTAGACTTCAAGAATTAAATAATGTTCTCCTAAACGTTCAAAAAAGTTTAATCGTTTCCCCTTTTCTCTATATTATACACTTCAAATTCTACACTTCCATATCAAGACCATTACATTAAGCTCTCCCTCGTGCATCATTATTTTGATCAATTCTGGAGAAAGAATAATAACACAAGACGAAAGGTATACATTATTATTTGAACACCATACGAGGATCATAATTATGTACTGCGGGACAAACTAATAAGATACACTATGGGACAGGATATTACCAGCAGTTTTTCTTTACCTCATTGCACTAAAGCACTTGCTCACATGATAGTTACTACGTAATATATTATCTCAAAGATTAGAAGAATGTATATGATAATAGGAATACAACAATAAGGTGCATATAAGATAAACATAATACGCTTTAATTTTAGTAATATTTCGAAAGGCCTGATCTAATATTTATAAAGGATGTGTTTATTTTGTTGCTGTTTTTTTTCTTACAATTGAGAGTTTTGTAAAATTCACCGAAAAAAATAACTGTTATTTAAAAACTGTGATTTGTGATTTGAAAGAATTGTATATTTTTTTCGGTTTTCGATTTTATACGGGAGGTCATTATTTTTTTTTATTGGTACCTTGATAGGCTTGACGGCCTCCATGGTCGAGGGGTAAGGCTCGACGAAGATACTCTCAGTATCGCCCTGGGGAAAGACCACCATTCAGAATTGAAACGTTGCTTGAAATGGCTTTTAGCCGTGTTTGGTGACCAGATCTGAATAGCCAGGTATTCCCAACCTTCCTCTTCCCCTTCTCCTTCCCCTCCCCAATACCTTCAGCCTCACAACATTCCCCAATTGGTAATGTCATAGTCTCACTGGCTCCAGACGGTTGGGAGCAGTTGGGACTCTTGTGAGGTATTCATATAAAAATAAAAAAAAGGCGTAATGGAGTTGAGAAGTACTAGTTTTAAATTTAGGGATTTTTAAGTGCTACGTGATGTTGGTCAGTTACTTATTTTTATGAAAAATGTTAAAATGAATTTTACATTATATGATAAACCATTTTCATAAAAAACATTCACTTATCCAAAGTGAATTAACCTAAATAAACGATATTTTCGGACACCGAAAATTTCTATTGAACATAAACGCATTAAAAATATACATATTTATGCAATAATTATCACATTTGGTTGTTTATACCCAGAATTGACTTATGAGACTTATAACAGTGACATAGCCCATTTGCCATTTCTCCCTTTGTTATTTTTAACTTTTACTGGGTAAATATAAATATATCTATACTATGATATTGTCTAACAACGGTCTAATATGAATTGACCACGATACGTAAAATCATTTTAAATAATTCTTTCCTACTCATACTAAAAAAATGTAATTATATAGTAGAGAGGTGCAAAGAATAGTAAGGGTCGCTATTTCAGTATACCTTGGAGTGTTGTAGGTTTTAAGGCGAGGTTAGCGCACAATCCGTAAATAGGTTGTAAGCATAGATGCCACCAATATTACACGTTTTGTCTAAGATTTATAGAGCGTATTTCATATCATTAATAAATTAATATCATCGATATTCTCATCGCTCGATGAATCATCGAAGACCGTAACGATATTAAAGTAGATAATTTACAAATTTAAGTAAGTAACTAATTTGACCTGTAAAATTTGACAGATGATGAGATGCGTCACTACTAGCGCCGCTGCGTTTAAAAGGGGAACTACTGCAATCCTAGTTAGTTTGCGACTAGCAAGAATTAAGTGGTCGATAATGCAAGCTTAATTTTTTTTGCCCATAATTGCAACTTGGAGGACGTAAATATTTTTTAAGCCGAGCTTAAAAGAAGCAAATAAAATTCCGACCCTAAGTGATTGGAATATACCAATCTGATAAGAAAACATGTTTGTATGTTTTAAAATGATTGTTTACAAAGAGTAAACGGCTGATTGGAATTTTATTTTTATCGTTCATTAAACAGTGGTTATTTAATCAAATATTAGCAATTGATTTTCTGGTCAATATTTACTCAGGAAAAATTAATTACAGGAATTCGAATAATTTATCATTTAGATAAAGCCAAAAAATCAACTAATTGAAGATTCTATGTAGGTACCTTTTATTAAATTGTGTAAATACATACGAGTATACATATGTATATATAAATTTTTCATTTCATTGCCGGCAACACGGGCGTTTATTGAGTTGATACAAATACATGTATAATTTACCCGTCTCACTAGACAACGTTTGTCCTGAGACGGATAACAATTAATAGGATATACTCGTAAGCAAAAAAATAATATTTAAAAGACATAAGAAAATGCATAAAATATCCATAAAAAAAATTTAAAATGGGATGTTAAAGAATACATGCAAAGTAATAAATTTTTTTTATGTAGATAAAATTTCCAGTATAGATATTAAAAAACGTTAATAAAAATATTTAAAAATGCGTAATAAAATATGGTTAATTTAAAAAAAAATGTGTGTTTATTCTTATTTTTATTTTATTTTTTTAAATTTTTTAAAATATTAAGAAATTATGAAACACCTCACAAATGCGCCCCTATATGTACGGAGCACCTACAGGGGAACTTAATCACTACCCGATTGGCAAGGTTGTGAGGCGGGTTAAGGAGGGTGCTATAGGGAGGGATTTAGGAAGTAGGAAATGTAGGAGGAAAGACTGATGCCGGTAGCTCGATCCACAAATGAGCCGATTTATACAAAAACGAGTCGGCGAAACACCCCGTTCTCATGAAGCCGACATCAACTGTGAACGGATGTTCCGCTCGTATCCGACGAGTTTCAAGCACGTGCAGGGGGGTAAATGCTGCTAGCTCCTTCGAGCAGGCTCCATTTAAATGTATGTAGAACAGACTCAGCATGGGTTCCTAAATTGCGTACGTGCATTAAAGATGGCAGTCGGTCTGTTAACAACGGATTGTCAATCAGATGAACTCCTTTATACAGTATCAATCAGGTTTAACAAGTATTTGGGAGCTCCAGCCCAGAGGTGACTTCCAAATTCAACTGTTAAACTAACTTAAAATTTTTATAAGATAAGCAGTTGATCACTAATGAGGAATCTGCTAGCCTAGCCTATACAAAACGCGCAATATCTTGGAAGCCAGTTTTGGAACTGCATATTAAGAGGATTGGCTGCACTGCCTGTTTCAAACATAATTTAATTTTGGATTTGGGCCCAAAATTCCCATCCAAACTGAATGATAGACATTTTTTAATTAAAGGTTTAGTATATATCTAGTACGTATGAGAAGTATTTTATTTACTTTTGATTTAAATTATGAAGTATGTAGGCCATGAAAAAAAAAACAATTTTCATAATTTTACAGGCTTAACCTGGAAAATTATTTACGGGTTTATGGTATTTTTTTTAAATTATCATATTTGCTATGTAAATGTGATTACGTAAATAAAAATATAAAAACAAAACAATTTTAAAAAATACCTTTTTTTCGGGTCGATATTTTAAATTACGAACGGCTAATTTGTGTTCCAACGTCAATTGGTCGTTTTTAATTTAATTTAAAGTCGCCCATAATGCCTACTTTAATTTTTTTAATTTTAATTTAATTTTATATTTTATTATATTTTCATGGTAGACGGGGTGAAAATATATTTTTTAGATCACCCAAATAATTGTTAAAGGTGCTTCTAAAATCGGGAAAAATTTTCAGGCCTATATTTCATAATGTAAAATAAAAATAAATAAATTACTTCTGATCCGTACTAGGTATTTACTATACTTTTTGAAGAAAAAAAATCATTAGGTTTAGGTGAGTATTTTGGCCTCGAATCCAAAATTAAGTTTTTTATGAAACAGGCCGCGCAGCCGTTCCTCCTAACAATTTTATGAAAAATTCTGTGCTTTTAAACCGATGATTTAAAAAAATTGGTTTTTAAAAAATCGTACTTGATAAATCATCTGAAGTTTTAATATTATGCAATGCAAATATTTTGAATAAAATTTAAAAAAAAATCTCCTTAATCGATATCATGCACGTGTAATTTATTTCCCAGTACTTACAAACCTTCTTGATATATGTTCCGTTTCACGGAATGGGCGAATACCTCATTATGAGTCGGTAGGAGTTCAAAATCAGCAAATCTTGATTCTATGGACCTTCAAGAGGTCTTGTTTGCAAAGTTGTACAGAGTTTGAAGGGCCATTTTCATTTATTCCATCTCTCTGCCAACAAAAAGGTCGGAAACGTTTTCACATTTAATTTTACGTATTTAAGAAATTTAAGAGCCTTGCGTATGTTGACAAGCGAAAAATCTCGAAAAATATGAAAGCCGTTTCTTGTTTGAAGGGATTTCTTTGCAAAGGTACCTACTCAGATATTAGTTAGGTAATGATATCTGTTATTTGTTACCATTAAAATTGCGTCTTAATAAACAGAAAATTCGTGTGGGATTACCTAATACGCTATGGATTTTTATTAGAGATTTTCTTCATCTGTACAGAACTTGGAACAATATCTTAGAACAATAAAATTAAAATAATAATAGAAAAAAATCCTTAAGCAATTGTTTGTTAGCGTGTATACACGCGGAATAAGAAGTGGAGTAAACTGATATTTATTTTTATTTTATTTTATTATATTATATTATAGAAACAAAACAGTATATTTGGTACAATGAAAACAAATTCCAGAAATTAAAATTACAAAGTAGGTACCTATAATATGTTTCCTTGTAATTTCTGATTTATACTTGTATTTACCGGGTGACATATGTAGTGTACTCGTATAAGTGCGTGTGTGTGTGTGAATGTGTTTGTAGGTGTGCGAAGTGGTGATCTACATATTACAGAAGTGATGTATGTGCGCATTGATAAGTTTTGTTAAGATAGAATAGTGACGACTGGATGTAGGGATGTGGGAGAAGGAGAGGAGGAAGGTTGGGAAAGAGCGATTACGGGAGACAGTTCATTGGTACAGACTTACCCCGAGGGTGGTGTCCCTCCAGGGAGCTCGGCTCTGGACATTTGACTAGCTCAGTTTCGGCAGGCCAAGAAGCTCCTCTGCAGGGTCGTAGGCCGACAGGCAGTCTTATAATTGGGAACTGGGACTCTAATACTTAGTCAAATGAAACTACTAAATGCTTTCAGACTCAGGGTTTATTCAGAGGAAGGTACAGACACGGTAAGTTATGTTATGATAATCAGAAGGCTAACCTAACCTCAAATGAAAGTTACGGGTGATTTCTCTCTGATAATTTCTAAACGGGAATGAAAACATGGAATCGAATAAGTTACAACACAAAAAGGGGAATACAAAGACAGCTTACAGTCTAAGTTGTAGCGGCAAACGGGGGTCCTAGTAGAAGCAATTCGCAACTCCAACATGGCTGCTCGCGCGTTCCTTTTTGAGAAGTCGTCGGCGGCGTACCAGGGATGCCATCTTCAGGGCGGGTGTGGGGCGAGTGCTTCCGAAGCCGGGCGCGAGGAGAGTGAGCGGAAGCTGGGCGGGCAAGCTGCCGTTGGCAAGTGTGGCGCTGTCGTCGCTTTACCGTTGATGTTGACGAGTGGCTAGTTTCTTTTTAGGAACTTTCTGTCGTTACGTAACAGTTTATATTATTGCCAAGATACTCCTTTTAAGTGTGGCCAGTGAATCCGAAAAAAGTATTTGTTTAGGTTAATATTATTGAATAAATGAAGAGTACGGTTAATCGGTAAATTTGCAGCTACATTTGTTTTGTAACTGTGCGTGTGGAATAGTGATGTATGGCGGGTATGTCTCAAAGGCATGTTGAAATTAATTAAGAACAGAAGCTGTGTAGAAATGTTAAATTAGTCACCTTTCGCTTTTGTTGCAAAGATTGGAAGTATTGTAGATTGAAAAGTAGTGTTGAATTTGTAGGTAAGATATTTTATAAATTTCTTTTGAATGCGTTTCTATAATATCATCGTTTACTTTATATTGAGAATTCCAAATTGGTGAGGAATATTTCAGTATACTTTTTACAAGTGTTAAATATAACATTTTTATTGTTCGCGGGTTCCTGAATACTTTGCTTATTATTCAGCTTTTTACAGAGTATAAAGCTAAATTCCACCAAGAAACTGATAAAAATACTGCACTTAAGTATTACAATAAAAATATTTATTAAAAGTATTTTTGTAAATTTCTTGAAGGAATTCAGCTTTAAACATACAATAAAAATTTATTCCATTTCACATTCCGTATGTGCACCCTTCAATAAACAATTGATCTTAATATTTAAATGAATTAACTGCTAAAAGTGTTTTTTTCAAAAACACTTTTAGCACGTTAATCATGTTTCGAATGCCCTTAAACTTCATTTCAATGATAATGTGAACAGTATATCGCAACTTTAATAAATAAATATTGCAAACCATATTATAATAAAATAACATAACTATGACGTGTGTTTTTTTTAAGTTATTTTCATTACACCGAAGCTCACTCATCATGAGAACTTTTACTGCTTCATGATAACAGACTTTTATGTGAGTACCGCACAAGAGTCCGAACTGCTCCCAAACGTCTGGAGCCACTGAGACTATGGCACCCCCAATTGGGGTATGTTATGAGGCTGGAGGTAATGGTGGGGTAGAGATGGGGAGGAGGAAATTGGGGAAGTATCTGACTATTCAGATCACCTAACACGGCTAAACCTATTTCAAGAAATGTTTCGATTCTGAGTGGTAGTATCACCAGGGCGATACTGAAAGTAGTTACCACTATGGAACGTACCGCAAATATATAATTTTAAATGATTTAATTGTGAAAATGAAAATACAATAGTCAAATAAAATTTTCTTGAGCATTCCGAGATTTGAACCGGCGACCTCCGAATTCGTAACTGAGGATTGTAACCACGCAACCACGGAGGCCGTCGAAGGAGACTTTCTCCTTTATAGTTATGATTATTTACTTCAAAGAAAATCATTTCTTTAAATATATCAAGTAGGTATCTAGATAACGACTCATAACATGTTTTACTACCACTCTATAAAAATATTAGGTCATCAATTCTATCAATCAATTTGATATTATACAAATAAAACCTGTATCGTTAATATAACATGGAGTATATAGTAAATGGGTATTATAAATATTTTATGATCATTGTGTTCAGGGCATTTTATCCCAACAAACAATGTAATCCCTATAGTAATTTGATTAAAATGCGAATAAAGAAGAAATGCAACTAGTGCCAATCTATATTACCGCAAAATTATGGGAAAGATCTTAATTCGCCCCATTATGCAAATTCTAATATGAATACGGGTGCTTAAATTTACCTTTGTTAGATTGTTACATGGCATTAGATGATATTCAACCCCCCGTATTTCAACCAAAATAGGAACCCAATTACCCCCATACTCACGGGTCGAGCCTTAGCCCCTAATACCCTCTACCGAATTAACCTTCGCTCTACCGTATGAAATATTTTCAGGTTTATTTTCCTGAAATACTATTCGATGAGAATCGCGATCACAATGAGCATTTAAACAAAAATATTGCGCTTTTCGTTGATTAAAATTTAAACCAATTTGTCGAAATGGTATAAAAATAATGAAATTGCCACAGTTTTGTTACGAGGTGATTTCTTGATAACGAGATTAGCTAGGTACTTTAGAAATAAGTTTCTTACTTGTAATAGTAAAAAAAATCAATTACACATGTTACGAATTGTTCAAATACATGTTTATATTTTAATTTTTTATGGTTGACTGAATGAACATTAAAAATAAGGAAACTTGTACATTTATTATTTTGCCTATTCCGGTAGAAGACATTTAAATCACAGAAGTATTAAAACATTTTTATGGTCTACGGTACTCATGTTTACTAAAAAACTAATATTGCTGTAAATAACTTACATAACATTTCACGGAAAGTTATTTCCGTGGAACACAAAATATAATTTCCTTTTTTTATTTCTGTTCAGTAGAAAATGTTTATAAAATCATGATTTCGTTAGATCCTTACATAACGGACGAGTATAATTCCTTCTTTAACGTGAGTTTGTAATAAATTATAGTGTTACTTATTAGGTATGCCATTCTATTAATTAAAATATTCATAACGTTCCTGTATTGTGTATTATTTGAAGTCAGCATTTTCATTTTTACGTGAATGTTGATCATTTAAAAAAATCCTAGTCACCTTTAAACAAATGCAATGCGTTAAGTACATAAAAAAACTTTCATAGAAAAGAAAGCGATTTCTTTCACGAAGGTTCCTTCTTAAAATTCAAAGTTCGTTCAAATGGGACAGTTTCGCCAGGGTTAACGGTGTGGCAATGTCTCTTTTCGGTTAGGATATTCTCACTTGGTGCAAAGCCAGAATCTCTGTTTAATGAAGTTAGGTGACTCGCTTCCACAGATACATATCTCACAATTTTGAACTGGCTAAAGCTCTCTCGGTTTCAATTATACTAACAAGTAATATATTGTGGAGAATCGGTTTAAAATAAATTTAAGGGGGATTTATGGATGGTTCTTGATGAATTTTAGTGAGTTCAAGGCTGCGCAATTAAAGCTCGTGTCTAGTTTTATTGGATTATTCTCCGAGGACCTTTTGCATCCATAAGTTGTAAGAAATATTGCTTTTGCGCCAACCAGCAGTATTCTAAATATCATAAAAAATAACATAATTACAAAACACACATTATTGATATAACACTCCGAGTTTGTTTTACTATAAACCTATAAATACTACCCTTACATAATTCATACGTTATTCAGGAGTGCTTTTCTTACAAATTACACCCACACAGTTGATAATATAGAATGAAGAGTCCAACTTACAGCTTTGTTAAATATTGTAATGAATGATGTTACGATAAAAATAAACGAAAACAGATAAATGTGTGTTTCCAGAAAACACACATGTTACAGACGAAAAATATATACACCTGATGTCAAGAAATACATGTAAATACATATAAAAGTAATAAGAAATACTTTTTTTTGTATTTTTCGGCATTCACTGAACGCTAGTGAATTACACAGTTGTGTCGAAACCGGCAGTGAAATAAATGAATCAAAAATAGCAAAAGTACATAGTAAATAAAACTTCCAAAGAAAATGTCAAGAAATACTTTGTTTACACCACATAAATGCCAACATGTTTCGGAAGCAAAGCTTTCCTCAGAAGGATACACAGTATACAAAGTGGTATATAACGTAGTGATAGCAATTTTTTTCTGTTTTGGCAAAACAAAAACATTTTCCTTTAAAAGAAATATGATTTATGAATATTCTGTCAACACAATTTTACTCAATTTTTTTCTAATAAAATTTTATTTCAGACAAATTTATTAGAAATTTATTCGAATTATGTCAGTGTTTTTCAAAAGAATACAGGTAAAAAAGGTTTAATAAACTTCCCAAAAATCCATCGTAATAACGGTTTTGTATTTTGCGCCAAAAGTGAAGGACCGGAAATGAAAATGCCTTTTGGCAACTGATGTTGTACAAACGAGAAGGCAATTTGGCTTCACATTACTTTCAAAAGAAGAGTATGTAACCTCTCTGTTAAGGGTCCCTTTACGGGCGCCTACTAGTTTCTATGCAGATGGACTTTGGACTTTTTACATGCCATTTTAACAGTCTTCCCAAGTTCGCCATACCACGAATATGGTTTCCCATTCTTCCCAAGAGATTTTATTAGAACCTTTATTGCGACGAAAAAAATTTGAAGAACGAAGGAAAAAATTGCAATTAAATTTGAAAGGCATCTTTTTCATTTTCGACTGCTTATTTTTACGAGTAAAATATACTAGCAAAACAGACAAAGGGTATTAAACTTCGGGAATAGCTGTAATTATTTAATCTTCAGTACTCACTTTACTTTGTAACTCTAGTAAGAAATCAGCTCGTAGGTAAAGTAATGTTATGTTTTGTTTTGGATTGGTGTACATAATATTGAATTACAAAGGTATTAAATCTATACAGATTTGAAAATAACAGATAAAAAAATCACTTTCCTTACGTCACAAAAAGAATTCCGAATACATTACATTTATTAAAAAAAAAAATTTCATCGTGTAGTTATTTTATGGCATCATTATTAATGAATTAATAAGAAGTGCTTATTATTTTATTATAATATTAAGGATAGTACTTCGTATGAATTAATTAAATGTATTTTCGTCAATATTGGTTTAATTATTTTGTGGTGTAATTAATAATATGTATAATGTGGTGTGTAATAATGAAATTAATGAAAAATATTTTTTACACCACTATTTGCTGAAGCGAGGTTTCCCTTATCATGAAAACAAAAATAACGCTTTAATTTTTATATCAGTTGTAAATGTTAATTAATGGTTTTAAAAAAAGGATAAAACTGCTAGAAGGAATATACCTACATAATTTCGTTTGGAGTTTTGTTCAAAATTTTTTTGTTTTGTTCGAAATTCACCTTTTCTTTTGAACGAGGTTTGTTCAAAAGAAAAGGTGAATTTCGAATTTTTTCGAAAAGTGTTTATTTATTCATCAATATCCATTTTCTCTCCTTCAAAGAAATCCCCCTCAGATATAATGCACTTATGCCAGCGCTTCTTCCAATCATCGAAGCACTTCTGAAATGCGCTTTTCGGTATGGCCACCATCTCGTTCTTCGATTCTGACTTTATCTCATCAATTGTGGAAAAACGTTTTCCTTTCATTGGTCTCTTCAGTTTCGGGAATAGGAAAAAGTCGCAAGGAGCCAAATCTGGTAAATACAGTGGTTGAGGTATAATTACGGTGTTGTTTTGGCCAAATAATCACGAACGAGCATTGATGTGTGAGCTGGTTCATTATCGTGATGCAAAATCCATGATTTGTTTTTCCACAATTCCGATCGTTTGAGCCGTATTGCTTCACGCAAACGTTTCATAACTTCCTTGTAGTATTCCTTATTAACCGTACGACCTGTTGGCAAGAACTCATGATGCATCACGCCATTGTAATCGAAGAAAACAGAGAGCAAAACCTTCACATTTGATCGAATTTGGCGTGCCGCTTTTTTCGGTCTTGGCTCTTCTGGCCACTTCCATTGATGATTTTTCAGAACCATTTTCTTCACTGCTTCGATGTTTTCTTCGTTTGTTGACGTAGTTGCAACTCCAGGACGCTCATCATCATTAACATCTTCTCGGCCTTCTGTAAAGCGCTTGTACCACTTATAAACACTTTTTTGAGACAAAGTAGACTCGCCGAATGCCACAGTCAATATTTTAAGTGCGTTAGAGCACTTTATTCCATTTTTAACGCAAAATTTAATACATATTCTTTGATCCATTTTTTTCAAAAGTAAAAAATCGAAGAACACACAAAAACGTGACTTACCTTTCCAGTTGTCAAAAACAAACCTCTAATCCAAAATGGCTGATAATGCTAACGTATGATAAACATATTTGTACCAACATAACAAGAAAAAAATCACACAGCCCGCGAAAATTCAAATTCACCTTTTCTTTTGAACACACCTAGTACGTTATTAGAAGAATTATTTTTTCTATTAACATGCTTGACTCTAAACACAAATAAAGTTGTACAAATATAATATATTTTAAAATTATGTCGTATGATTATATAGTATAAAAATGTGACAATTGTTTTTCCTTTGGGGTTCTTATTAATCTTTTTTTTATATACTAAAAGACGATACAGAAATATATTTTACATAAAATTTTGCAGTCAATAAAACGTAGATATTTAGCTCATTTAACGTATATTTAGCTTTAAGTCTGTTGGCAAATTTCGCAATGAATAAATTAACAACGAATAAAAACAGGAATTTTAAATATTTAATATTAAAAGAAAATTGTGCATTTTATAGGATTGAACAATAACTAATACCTTCATAAATTATTAAATAATATACTTTATATTTACCACATTTTAATATAAAGATATCTACATGTTTTGGAAGCGATGCTTTCTTCATCGGGAGTTAATTCAAAAATAATAATAGTATAGACAGATAATACAAATTAGAAGACAATAAACAAATTATAAACATAAATAAAAATTAATTAAAGTAGGTGTTTTTATCATTTGTCTATACTTGGCATTATTATTTTTAGTATTACTCCTGATGAAGAAAGCATCGCTTTCGAAACATGTAGATATCTTTATATTAATAAAGTTGTGAATACAAATTTAATTAATTTATTAATAATGACGCCACAGAGTGAAAACCAATCGTTTGAAGAAACTAATACCTTGTTTTAACGTCATATTTTTTTTTGTTTTGTCATGGGAAGTTCAATAACTTTAAAAAAATCATTGTTTAACTCTACGAGTATATCAATTTAAATTTCAAATACCTTTAAATTGGTTACGTAAACATACCATGTGCCATTGACTGCATCTAGGTAGGTACTCAGATCTTCTAATAATACTGTACCTATATCCAAAATACAAGCTTAGTAATCCTTTAGGGTCAATCAACTTCAAAGCGCCAAATGCACTAACGAAATTATAATGAAATCATTATCCTTGCTAGTATAAGTTACTCATTAGTGATAGTTCATTTAGACACAAAAGGTGGAAAAGTTGGAAAACTCACCATCTTTTCCGACTTTGCTGGCCCATCAGAATCTAAACTTTGTTGGAAACTTCTCCCTCGTTGCGATCAAAGCTTTAACAGGAGAGGCATGCCAGAAAACGGATATTTCATTAAAAGTCAAAGAAAATATTTAATTTATGGATTAATTTTATTTTATTATTATTGAAATTGTATACATTTTATTTAAATTTCAATGCTACATTTATCTTTTATGAAATACCCGTGTAGAGAAGCGTTTACATATTGAATTATTTAAGTGTTACATGAAAATTACGCTTGAAATTGGTTTACATGACAAAGTTACAGAGTTCGTTGTTTTCGTTACGGAAAAGACAGAGTGCATAGTGGCAAGTTTTGATTTAGTAGCTATAACAAACAAAACATGATGTATGTAAGTACAATGTCCTATATGATATTTGACGTATAGCAAACGGTACAATACTATGTGGGTATATGTGTGATAAAGTGTGTGTATTTTTTTTAGTTTGATTAATTTTTTAAGCTTGTTTAGAAGTGTTTTTTTTAATTGTATTTAAGAGTTCATTAGTATATTTTATTTTTCTAATGTCTTAAGGTAGTTTATTGTTTTTTTTTAATTTTATTTATTGATTGCCATTGCACACCAATGGCGTTGTGCAAATGAAGTACTAATTTTACATAGTGAGAATACGAATTAAAATCTTGTCCGGTTTTCTGAGATGATGTGGTATTTTGTTTTTCTTTTAGTATTTAAATTCGTACTTTAAATTCGTCAAATAATAATTTTGTGGAGCAGTAATATGTAAAGCACAATTGTAACGATCAGTTTTTGTGTAATATTTACTGGGTTCAGACTAGTACTATCTGCTGACCCCTCTACTAATAACGGCTGATTGTAAAGTGGATAAATTAGTGCGTAATATATTAAATACAAGTGTTTTATTGGCAAAAATGTTCTCATTCTTATAATATATATTAATTTTATGATATTTTTAACAAGTTGACAGATTTGGTCTGTCCATTTATGATTTGTATTGATAATTATTCACAGATATTTTATTTTATTAGTTGTATTTACTTTTCAGTAGTTCGAGAAAAAATCGTTTTGATTGTGAACTTTATTTTGAGTGGAATGTTCATGAATTATCAAGTGAAAATCGTTTAGGAGGTCATTCTTTCGTATAGTAAATGGAATAACAAAGGTTTTATCGCTATTTAATGACAATAGGTTAATAACGAAGAAATCTTAATTGTATTACGATTTTTTTTTATATGAGTACTACACAAGAGTCCCAACTGCTCCCAACCGTCTGGAGGCAGTGAGACTATGGCATCCCCCAAATGGGAAATGTTGTGAGGCTGAAGGTATTGGGGAGGGAAAGGAGAAGGGGAAGAGGTAGGTGGAGAAAAACCTGGCTATTCATATCTGGTCACCAAACATGGCTAAAAGCCATTTCAAGCAACGTTTCAATTCTGAATGGTGGTCTTTCACCAGGGCGATAGTGAGAGAATCTTCCACTCTGGAACGTGGGCAAATATACTTTATAATATTTTTAAATTAATTAATTGTGAAACAACACAAATTAATTAAATAAAATTTACTTGCGCACGCCGGGATTTGAACCCGCGACCTACGGATTAGTGGTCGAGAGCCTTACCCCTCGACCATGGAAGCCGTCATATTTTAATATAGTCCTTACGAAGGGAGGGTACTTTCGAAATAAGGTCGATCAATATACTAAATTGAAGTGGTTAAAAATAAATGTATTTGATAATATTATTATCGCGGAAGCCACAAAGCAAAAACCTTTTAAAAATAATTTTTTCAATATAATTTTTTCAAAAGATTGGTATTTACTTTTGGCGTCATCATTAATAAATGAATTAAAAATTCATTTGTATTATATTATTTTTAAAATAGCTCTCTCTCGAAGGTATTTTTTTATATTAATATTAATAATAAAAATATATTTTTAAAAATTTCTAGTATGAATTTGTTATTCAATGTTTCATAATATTTTTTTATTAACATTTTTGATTACCTACTGGTTTATGATTTGTCTACACACTTGACATTATTTTTTTTTAGTATTCTACACATTCCTGATGAAGAAAGCATCGCTCTCGAAACATGAAATGTATATATTAGGAAAGTGATGAATACAAAGTAATTTTTAAATCATTTATTACTTTGTTGAATCTTCAAAAGAATCTAGCAGTCATTTGCTCATTAAAAGTTATGAATAAAATATTTGTATCATGAAAACGTTGATTTTTTTTTTTTAAAAGAAAGACTCCCAGGTTACGAATAACCTAACAATATTTGAAAATCTCCTACTACCATCACAGTAAGCGGAAGATGTTCCTTGTGTCGTAAATGGAGGACTTAGCCAGCCGAGGAACTGAACTCACGACGCCTGGGTGAGACCCAAACGCGATGCCAACTCATCCACTGACCGGTCATGGTTATGGTTATATTTACAATTTTAAGCACATGATGATATTTATTGAATTTATTACTCTTCCTGGCACACTTTTTTTATTTTTTTTTTATTTTCATTTTATTATTTACACGCCCAGATAGCTTTTACATACAGAAACATAATTTTTAAAATCACATAAGAAAATCGAAAAATAGAAAACATGCAAAAAAGTTAAATCACACTTGAAATAAGTTACGTTACACTTGAAAAGCTACGACTAAAGTTAAGTTACACTTGAAAAAAAGAAATTAAAAAACTTCACCAAAGCTAAAAATAAATACACAGTAACAGAAAAAAATGTACAATATCCACAGTCAATATTAACATTAATAACAAATAATTAAATAATGTAAAAGTTATAGTTAACAATAATTTATAAATTAGGCAGAAACAATTCGTTCATCCGTCTTTTGAAAATTGCCAAGTGTAGATTATTGTCAAATACATCCATATCATTTAAATATTTGTTACCAAGACTATGTAAGCGTTGAATTGGGGTATTTAAAGTATAGTTGGAACGGGATAAAGATATGTAAAATTTTAATGTTCGTCTTGTAGTTCGTTTGGGTATGTACAGGTTGATTAAATGCACGAGTTCAGAACAATCGAATTTACAATTTAACAATTTTAGTAAAAAGGTTAGGTAGTTAATTTTCCGTCTGTTTTCAAAAGTTGGAATATTTAAAATATTCATTAAATAAAGATTTTATAAAAACTTAAGCAGTACACATAGGGTGAGAAGGATGTAGACTAACATAGAGTTAATTTACAATTAATTACTTTTTAATTTTTTTTTCATGAGAACAGGATAACTACTTTTTGCAATCATCTTTAAAATAAAAAAATTCTTGGCATTTAGTTTCCTCTAGCCCGACTCCCGGCTCTTACCCGCTCGCGCCCCATCGGGAAAATCCAATACGTTATCATTAGTGTTCGTCTGTTGTCTATTTGCAGCGGATCCCAAGTTCAGCGCGCCGATAGTCAACGTGACCGCCACTGTGGGCAGAGAGGCGGTGCTGGCCTGCATCGTGCAGGATCTCTCCACATACAAGGTAATTTGTTATCCTTTGCTTTACTTTATCTGGAACCTTACTTGTGGTGGTTAATATACTTAAACTAGTTTCTTAACGGGGAGAGGGACGTCGGAGAGTTATTATTTATAAATTCAAAATAATGATAATATTATTGTGCAATACGATACACATGGTGTTTTTAAAGAGAAAAATATTTATTGCGTTTTTTTTTAAATTTGCATGGGCTTAGCATTTATCAAAATAAAATCAGAAATATTACACATTTCTGGCCGTTCTACGCATGTTTTACAAAAACATTTAAGAAGTTGAATATCCTAAAAAAATGGTGTGAAGGTTTGTCTATAACATGTCGATAAGATACATTTAAAAAAGAACGAGGTGTAGTTTAATTTTTTCATAAACACTACAACTTTAGAGTTTTTTTTTTATTATTTTAATACGGATTATAAATATTTAGTTAGTTTATTTACAAAAACGTAACGAGAAAGGATTAAAAATATTTTTCTTCACTTTAAAAATCATATTCATATTTTAAATATTTTTAAAACATACAATAGGACGGTCAGAAAAAGTAATATTTCTGATTAGATTTTGATAAATGCTAACCCTATGTAAACTTATAAAATATTTTTCTATTTAAAAACGTTATGTTTATCGTATTGTGTAATAATACTATCAATATTTCTAAATAATAAATAATACCGCTCCGACGTCCCTCTGGCCTTTGAATGGCTTGATTATGACTGCAGCTATTTTGTGAAATCATACAATTAATTGTTTAAAAAAATATATTTTTCATTATTATTTTCTTAATATAGGTAGGTAGATATATAAGATAACTAGTAGGTACTTGAGGATTACACTTTTAAAATGTCTACTTTTAGCCACTTTGTTTGAATTACGTTTTTCTCTTTAGTTTTCTTTGTTTTTCTATGGTTTACATTGTTTATCTTTGTACATAATTTGTTTAAACATTTGTAATAATTGACTGTGTGACGAACAAATAATTACAATTACAAACCAATCTATAATCAATCATCTGCATACTCGATGAATTGTATTTTTTTTTCAGAAGTAGGTACCTACCTCAACATAAATACAATAACTTCGAAAAAACGAATAATTGTTTATTCTTTAGATTTGTTTAGTCTTTATCCAGATAAAAATAAAATAAAAACTTCTTAACTTAACTAACTAACTAACCATCACGCCGTTTCCCCGCAGGGTAGGCAGAGAGGACTGACCGCCAAACAACTCGATCTTGGCATACACTTCTTGCTTCATTCACATTCATACATCGTCTCATATATTCTCTTCTATTATTCCGACTTCTGACATAGCCCGACTCAAGTATTTGATTCACTTGATCGTGTCATATCATGTTCAACTTCTAACTTGCTTGCTACAATTTATCAATTATGGCAATCAAAGTTTTGCGTAGTTGCGATAAATAAAATAAATATAATCTTTTAACGTTAACCGCTGTATGGACCATTATATTTATATTCGAATAGTATATGTACATGTACCAACAGCATAAATACATAAATAATGCCTCCCCCCTTGTATTATAAATGCAGTCGATTTGTGCAGTTTTCTTAATAATTACAAATAAACACAGACTTACTTAAATGTCACCTGCACATGCTTTCCGGTTGTTTTCTTGACAGCCTCTGAGAATTTCAAATAAATATTTACCAGCGATAATATTAATTGCCTCACTCTTACGCAATTAGCTACTAAACAATAAAATAAAATAAAATACAAGACTGAAAAGGAAAATTTGCACGATGTGAAGAAGTCAATTCATTTAATGGGGGCTTGCGGTCCAGAATCTAGTTTTGATTTCGAAAACGATGGTATACTGTGTTTAATGGAACTGGCAGAAGAAATATCAATGTAGACAGCGCAGTTGAAATGAGATCCATTATGCGTATGTATGCTAATACCATGTACGACTGTGAAACGAATGAGACGATTCGAAAATCAAAAAGGGACCCATGGATGGTTTGGATAATAATATTGAAAAGGTAGATAAAGGAGTATCAGGAGAACATAGTACATATAAATGGATGGAAAATTCGGTTATACCCAAAGAAACTATGAAACGATCAAGTGTAGCAAATGCTTCACTCGGGTCATTTCAAAAGTCGATATTATCAAACAAATGTTTGCTACAAGGAGTTAATACAGTGACATATTTTTACTGCATTCCATATTATTTTCCTACCCCTGAAGAGAAAAAGGTGATGAATATGATGATTATTTACATCATGAGTGTAGATATTTTAACTCTGTTTAAAAAACGATTACGAAAACATTTTGCAGGAGAAAGGTATTGATTTTTAAAATATAAAATTTAAAAACTTGAATTCACAAATGAACTGTTTTGACTTTTTTTACATTACGTCTACGTAGGAGACCCTGATGAAAACAATTTCCCTCAGGGCCTCTGTCATTTCTGGAGGAAAATATTATAAAATTCTCTTTGAGGAGAGAAAGGAGTGAACGTGGATCTTAAAGAAACCCTTGTTGTAAGAGGAAGGAAAAAACAGAGACCCGCAAATCGTTCCACAGCAATCATAAAGATCGAGTTGTAAAAAACGACCCGTTATAAAGTGATAAATGTCAACCGTATACAAATACTTTTCACGCATTTAGAGTGATTCTCAGTTTCTAGTTCCCCGTAGCATCTTCTATTGAAATATCGGTAGAACAAGGACAGCATTCCCACATGACGCATGTGCTCTAAATATTGCAATCTTTGTATTAAGACAAAAATCCTTAAGTTCTTTTCAAACTAATCTTGCACCAAAGAAATATGCGCCTCTAAAGAATAGGGTGTCAGGATCGTCGCACAACTAAAATGATAATGGCCTTATCTTTTAGAAAGTATAACTTCAGAATTAATTGAGACGATGTACCGGACAATGTTGATTTAGTTACGATTGCTTTACCTGCAGGTCGTCTCTGGACCAAACCATCAAACTGAGAGCAGTTAATTTACTTGTAACAGATAAACCCACTAACCGACACTTTGCTCCGTGAAAACGTGGACCAGCAAACTTTTCGAGGCATAAGTTACGCTAAAGCTCTAAACTGAAAGCTATGAGCGTAACCAAATCCGCCCGAGCAAAAGTGCGCCTAACTTCAAGTTAATGTGTTTACCAAGATGCATTCGTTTTTTATGTGATGCTGCTCAAAGGTCCCGCTGTTCAACATCCACGCTTGAGAAATGTTATTAGACTGAAGAAAGTTAATCAAAAAGTACCTAATATTATAAATTTGGTTACCAAACAAATCAGTCCTTATTAATACGTATGAACTCTTCATACGTAGGACATAACAAGCTATTTGAACAATTAATTTTAATAGGTTAAAAAAAAAACTATTTTTGACATGTTCATTCTTGGTGGAATTCCATTAGTTCAGTCTATCAATTGCAATTTTTTCTTTGTAGATGGTTGTAGTTTCTACGTTCTTCTTTCCATAGCTATAGCTTGGCGCCCTCGCGGCAGCCGGCTGCGTTTTGTAGTCGCTCCCGATTTACCTTGGAAGGATCGGAAAGTTATTAATTTTCCCGGTGTAAAAATAGCATAAAATAACCGCAATAATTTTTGGGTTACATTTATAAAAATTACATAATTTTAATGCTGTCGTTTCGAGCTTAAATCAAGTTTATAATAAAAAGCCAAATATTTTGAGTTGAAATCTGCTTCGTTCTTCCGAATTAACGCATTAGACATCGGTCACATCCTTAGAGTAATAATACATCTGGCGGCGGTCGGTCGAACACGTGCGGAACTAGTGAAGTGCGTGCGGTGGTTGTAAAAATATTGTATTGTATTGTATACAACCGGGAAGTGAACCCCAACGAGAACACCAGCTGGGGCGAGAACGAGCCTTTACCTACGTCATTGAGATAGTGGCCAAGTACCTCAACAAGCACGACTTTGACCTGATCTGCCGGGTGCATCAGGTGGTAGAGGACGGGCATGAGTTCTTTGCCAAGAAGCAACTGGTACTGCAGGGAATTCGATAATACAGGAGCAATGATGTCAGTGGACTACACGATGAAGTGCTCCTCCGGATCCTGAAGCCGGCTGACAAGCGCCTGGCGTACGTGCAGACGAACACCAATCCGACCCGTCACGCCACCAGGGGCGTAACCAAGACAAAGAAGATTTTGAGGGCCCTCTGGATAAATCCCACCGGCCACCATCCTCCCCCACCGCTCCACCCTTTTAAGAGTGTTCTGTGTTATTTACCCTTTTAAGAGTGTTCTGTGTTATTTATCCTAAAAATATGGATAATAATTCTTTGTCTTAGCTTAAATACATTCTTGAATATAATGGAAACAGTCACTCTATCATTTGTATTAGCGTCTTGCAATATTAAATACATTCTTGAATATAATGGAAACAATCACTATCATTTGTATTAGCGTCTTGCAATATTAAATACATTCTTGAATATAATGGAAACAATCACTCTATCATTTGTATTAGCGTCTTGCCTCGTAATATATCGTAAGGAATAAATACAGTTAGCTTCTTTTTTTTTCAATTTAACATTAAATTTAGTTTTGATAATTTAACTTCATCTCTTTATATGGTCTATAAATAATGTGTAATGATGGCCTGTCCAAAAAGAGAAAATAAATGTTAAAAAAAAAAATAAAAATAAATAAATAATAATAAATTCGTAGAATAGACGTAATATAAGAATAGGAAGTAATATTTGTACAGCGCCCCTGAGGTGATTTCTCACAAAAGCGGCGCTATAAAAATCATCCGATTATTATTATTATTATTATTATGTCCTTCCCTCCTCCCCTACCATCAGCCTCTCAACATATTCCAATTATAAATATCATAGTCCACTTTCTACTGACAGTTAAAACTCGTGTGCACGATTCACATAAATATTTTACACCAGGCAATTCGATACTGAAAGTAGCTTTCACCCCTTAAAGCTTGATTTTGTAAGGTAGTAAAAATAATATGATGGTTACATTTACATATAACTGTTAGATTAAAACTTTAAAGACACTCAAAATGCGATACAAACAAATAAGTCTTCTATGTAAATGGGTTCCATGATAATTCAAAACAAAGAAATCGGCACGCTTTTTAAAAGTGATTTTTTTTATATGAATAGCCCACAAAAGTCTCATCTGCTCCCAACCGTCTGGAGCCAATGAGACTATGGCATCCCCAATTGGATAATGTTGTGAGGCGGAGGTTAATGAGGAGGGGAAGAAGAAGGTGGGGAAATACTTGGCTATTCAGATCTGGTCACCAAACACGGCAAAAATCCATTTCAAGTAACATTTCAATTTTGAATGGTGGTCTTTTACCAGGGGTATACTGAAAGTATCTTCTACGCTGAAACGTGCGCAAATATACAACATATTATTTTTAAATTAATTAATTATGAAACAGCACATATTAATTACATAAAATTTACTTGCGCACACCGGGATTTGAACTCGCGATCTTCAGATTCGTAGTCGAGAGCCTCACCCCTCCACCATGTGAGTCTAATTTTTAAACTGTCAATTAATGGTGGAATTCCATATTAAAATGTTTTTTTTGTGATTAAAAAACCTTCGTGTTAAAAAGGGTAAAAAGATTGATAAAATAGAATCATTGAGGTGAGTTTTCAAAAAACGGCGCTATACAAGTCATTCAATTATTATTATTATTATTAATACGCAAAGTAGAAGAAAAATACGTAATGAATAATCAATTAGAGAAAAGGGCTGACTCTTCTCTATTATATCCATTATAGTGTAATCTTACTTGTATGCATTAATAGTATATAACATATGAATGTAAATAGGAAACACATAAAATATCAGGGTAAAATGTAACTGAGAATTTTGTCGCAGCCATCCAAGGCGAACTCTTAGAAGGATATTACCCTGATGTGTACCTATTATAACACAATGAAATATTTTAAAAACCCATTAAAATATACCTGGTTATCCGTAGTTCACGTAACTACAGGACAAAAACTGATTTAAAATTCAGTTCAGCAAACAAGACGGAAATTACAGAGAAAAAACGAAACCAGAAACAACCATCTGTTCAAATAAAAGCTGACACGAATAACTATGTAATTAAAAAAAGAACCCATAGATCCAGTAAATAAAAACAATGTAAGCCGTCTTCCAGAGGGTAATAAACCAACCCGAAAGAGTTTTAAAGACACGAGAGTAAAAAGTACCGTCAGCAATAAAACAAATTTCAAGTCATAAATAAAAACAAAATTAGAAAGCAGGGGAACTCACTCCTGACACCGATGCTATATATATACCATAGATTTAGCTTTAATTGTGCCAGTATGATGATGCCCGTAATAGGGTGAAACCGATCCGGTCGAAAAATAATAATTGAAAAAAAGTTAGAAAGGTGTTTGTACGAGACGTGTAGGCCCGCACAAGGGAGTGTAAATATTTAGGCACCGGCACACAGGGATGCATCGCTATTGTGATTCGCTAGTCCTCCTGAGAAAGCTGTTTCCAAATGGGGATGTCGTCGCCCGGAGCGTACTTGATTTGTAGCACTGGCCAGTATGGTCGATCGCTTGAGGTGGTGTCAGCTCTCATATGAGCGAGGTTTGCTGCATATACAGGGACGGCATTACGGTCGGACCGGTTGCGGCAAGCTCATGGGTAGGCTGGGTGGCTGTCGGGCTCAGGTTGCGGCATATTCGGGGACGGCATTAGGGTCGGACCGGTCGCTGAAAGCTCGTGGGTAGGCTGGGTTGCTGTCGGGCTCAGGTTGCAGCATATCCGGGGACGGCTTTAGGGTCGGGCCGGTGGCTGCAAGCTAGTGGATACATCGGGTGGAGTGAAGATCTCTCACTTGGTGAAAA
Organism: Halesus radiatus; assembly: GCA_022606495.2. NCBI lineage: Eukaryota > Metazoa > Arthropoda > Insecta > Trichoptera > Limnephilidae > Halesus > Halesus radiatus. The sequence goes on from JAHDVE020008318.1 coordinate 223,488, forward strand.
GAGCAGTTCGGGTAGAGTGGAGATCTCTCACTTGGTGAGGAGAGTAGGTCCGGGTAGATTGAAGATAAATTATGGTTGCCGATTTTCACGGTGGAGGAGCGTTACATAATAATTATTAAAAAAAAAACATAATTTGAATTAGAATTTTCTTTTTTTTTTTAATATTTTAAATATGTGGATAGTGTGCCCGAGAGTTAAGATATTTTTTGTGGGATCATATTCAGTGCTGTATCGTTATAAAAATTAAAACTTCCCAAGA